>CM076569.1:272241528-272497176 GCA_034641835.2 Pinus albicaulis | reverse complement strand
GGATCTTCATCAAAGGCATATGATGAAGAAAATTGCGCTTTGGCTGCCAAAGCAAAGAAGGGGAAGAGCAAGAAAGCTTCTCAGTCTGGTGCGAAAGGCAAGAAGCAAGACATGTCCAAGGTGAAGTGTTTTCACTGTCACCAACACGGACATTATGCCACAAATTGTCCGCAGAAGAAGAAAAATAAGCATGCTGCTGGATCTGCAGCGGGAGAGGCCGTAGCCTCACAGTTTGAGCTGGATTTTTCGATGATCGCATGCTTGGTCTCAAGTGTGATGGGATCAGTATGGTTCTTGGACAGTGGTGCATCATTTCACATGACCGGAGATCGGGATTTGTTTTCAGATCTGGAGGAGAAAGATCTTGGAGTGCACATCGAGATGGGCGATGATGGTAGATACAGTGCGACCGGTATTGGTACCATTTCCTTTGAGAGGGAGTCTGGTAAACCCTTCGTATTAAAGGAAGTGATGCATGTTCCAGGATTGAAGAAGAATCTTATCTCTGTGGCGATGTTAGAAGACAAGGGATATGATGTTGTCTTTAGTGAGGGAAAGGCTTTCCTGCACAGTAAGGCAACTGGTGAGACCTGGAGGATAGGGGTTCGAGTTAAGAACCTTTATCAATTGCAGGTAGATGGCTGCGCAGCAATGGCAGGCAAGGCAGAAGGAGTGGTGAGTCGGGATGATGGCGAGTTGTGGCACCGGAGATTGGGCCACCTTCACCATGGAGCTTTGAAGATACTGCAGCAGATTTCTACTGGGCTTCCTAAGGGCACTCTTGCGCAGTCAGATCAGTGCAAGGGGTGTACCTTGGGAAAATTTGTGAAAGCCACTTTTCACGAGAAGGATAGTCGCGCCACGACGATCCTTGAGAGAATTCACACAGACGTGTGTGGACCTTTCTCAGTAGCTTCGACAGCAAAGCACAAGTACTATGTGATCTTTGTTGATGATTTTTCTCGGAAGTGCTGGATCTTCTTCATGCAAAAGAAGAGCGAGACATACTCAAAGTTCTGTGAGTTCAAGGCGCTGGTTGAGAAGGAATCGGGGAAGCATGTGAAGGCTCTTAGGAGCGACAATGGTGGTGAATTCATCTCTGTTGAATTCAAGGACTTTTGCAGCGCAGAAGGGATTCGGAGAGAGCTCATCGCACCCCATAACCCACAGCAGAACGGGGTGGCTGAGCGGAAGAACAGAACGATCGTGGGTGCTGCACGGGCGATGTTGCATGATCAGGGCCTACCCCTTCACTTGTGGGCTGAGGCATGCAATACAGCAGTATATGTGCCGAACCGTTGTCCTCACAAGGTTCTTGGCATGAGTACACTGGAGGAGGCTTATTCTGGCAAGAGGCCCGATATTTCCCATTTGCGGATTTTTGGTTCTCCTGTCTACATGCATGTGACGAAGGATGCGAGAAGGAAGCTGGATCCAATTTCTGAGGTTGGAATATTTGTGGGGTACACTGATACACATCACAACTATCGGGTGTATTTTCTCTGCAGTCGCAAGATCGTTGTGCGACGAGATATCAAATTTCGTAGAGAAAGCCATGGCAAAGGTTCGCTTGAGAGGGAGCCACACTTGCATAGATGAGGAGCTATTAGTTCCTAAGGATGAGCTTCCGGATGTGGATCAGCCACAAGAGGAAGTTCATGGAGTGGAAGAGACCACTCATGCAGCGCCAACCATCAGAGGGCGCAAGCGCACTACAGAAGCTGAGCGACTAGCTCGAGATGCAGAGAAGGTTGTAGGACCACCTACAACACAACGCAGACAGAGATAGTCACCAGACTGGTACACTGGATACATGGCTCTTGTGAGCAAATGTGTCGTGACAGAGCCATCCTCTTTCAAGGAAGCTGTGGAGGACCCCGCATGGGTAGATGCCATGGTGGAAGAGTATGATTCTATTGTCAGAAACAGTGCATGGGAGATTGTCCCGAGACCGGAGGGGAAATCAGTGGTGGGTTCGAGATGGATATACAAAGTGAAGCAGGCAGCTGACGGGAGTGTGGAGAAGTACAAGGAAAGATTTTTTTCCCGAGGCTTTTCACATATAGAGGGGATCGATTATGAGGAGACCTTTGCACCTGTCGCAAGGTATTCTTCCATACGGACGATCCTAGCTCTCTCAGCGCAGATGGGGTGGCACATTCATCAGATGGATGTGAAGACTGCATTCCTTAATGGAGTCATTGAGGAGGAGGTGTACATAGAGCAGCCTGAAGGTTTCGAGATCTTCAACAGTGAGTCGCATGTGTGCAGGCTCAAGAGAGTGTTGTATGGGTTGAAACAAGACCTCGTGCTTGGTACACACAGATAGACAATTATTTCACTGGACTTGGATTCTCCAAGAGTGAGGCGGATCCTAACCTATACCAGATTGTGGTGGAAGGTAAGTTGTTGATCATTGTACTTTATGTAGATGATTTGATTTTGACAGGTGATGAGCTGTTGATACTCTCATGCAAGGAGGATCTTGAAAAAGAGTTTGAGATGAAGGACTTGGGCCTCCTTCATTATTTCCCGGGATTGTAAATTTGGCAGCGCAGTGATGGACTATTTGTTTCTCATGGTAAGTATGCCCGGGAGATACTGGAGAAGTTCAACATGCATGGTTGCAAGCCTGTTGATACTCCTCTTCGTGGAGGTTGGAGGAAGGAGGATGCTACTTCGGCGGAGGTAGTGGATGCCACTATTTTTCGACAGTTGGTTGTGTCGCTTATGTATCTGGTCAATACATGACCCGATATATGCTATGCTGTTAACCAGCTTTCACAAGCTATGGTTAAGCCTACCAAGCTCTTCTGGAAGGCAGGAAGGCATGTGTTGCGTTATCTTAGAGGCACATCGAGATATGGCTTGTGGTACAGACAGGAGGATGAGGTGAAGCTATGTGGCTTCACGGATGCAGATTGGGCAGGGAGCCCAACGGACCGAAAGAGCACATCCGGAGGGATCTTCAGTATCGGTTCGACAACATTTTCTTGGTACAGCAGGAAGCAGAGATCCGTGGCACTCAGTTCAGCAGAGGCTGAGTATATGGCAGCAAGCTTGGCTGCATGCGAGGCCATATGGATGAGGAAGATCCTGGTCGGGTTGTTCGGGTCACACTTGGAGCCTACCGTGATTTATTGTGATAACCAGAGTTGCATTAAACTCTCAGCTAATCCAGTATTTCATGATAGATCCAAACACATCGACATCAGGTACCATCATATCAGAGATTGTGTGCAGCGGAGAATCATGTTACTTTCATATATTCCCACGGAGGATCAGGATGCTGATATCTTGACGAAGGCTCTCACCAGGAGAAAATTCGAATACCACAGAGGCAGGATAGGGGTTGCAGATAATCCATATCTTGTTGAGAGGGAGTGTTGAAAATGGAACAAGATGATGGAGCTTAGTGAAATGAAGTCGCCTTCACTAAGTGGGCCCGCAGGCTATTTTTGGCGCAAAGTCTATTTTTAGACTATGTCTATTTTTAGACATATAGATCATGGTCTATGAGTTGCAGGATGTTATTTATGGATGATTGGTCAAGTTGGTAAAAATAGATGGACCTCTATTTTTAGACATTGGGCGGAATCTATTTTTAGACTGCCAGTCTAAAAATAGATCAGTCGAATATTATTAGCTCTTAATAATATTTGGACTATAAACATTATCTTATCCTCTTGGAGCACTTCAGTTCGAGCTACGGATGTGGCACATGTAGCTGACAGAAGGAAATACGCTTTTCCTAAGGGTTAGTTGAGCTATTGCATGGTTGACTTCAGTTAGAACTCATGTGGCAGAGTTTGGTGGAGTTGATGAGACAGTTGGTGGAGTTGTGTTCTGTTTAACTTAGTTGAACTAGTTGTATTTAGTCTAACCGAAAAATACACTAGTGATGAGTGGTGTGAATTAATTAATAATTAATTCACTAATTATTAACTCATAAATCAACTAAAGAACACATCAGTTAACTGCAATGCATGGACAGTTCAGTGGAGACCAGTGTTAGAGGTGGGTGAAAAGGTGAGTCTACTATCAGTTGTGACTATTGGCTGTGCATGAGATTTGCACACACATTGATGGAGATTGCCAATGAGGATTGCGCAGTTGGAGCTAGTGGGATTTGAACTTGGATCTCATCATTAATCAACTTGGATTGCGCAGTAGAGGCAGGCAGACTTGTGGAGGAGATTTGAACCTGTGACTAGTTCACTTTCCATACTAGTTTTGTGTGTAGCATTGAGATAGTGCTGAGAGTTGTGAGAGATTTGTGCTATGTATTGTTACATGTTCTCTATCATTATAATATATAGATAGTTGGGGGTTTTCAGCTATTGCTTTCCCCATTACATCCTGTGTTGATATGTGTGCTTGAATATGTTTTAATGAGCGCATGCGACTGCTTTCTATTTCCGCATATTGATGGTCAATTGTAGAAGAGGTTATGTATTATGCTTGAAGCTTAAATAGTGTGTAATCAGGATAATCTCGGTGAATAATTCAACTATTATTCAAATTTCTACATCTACCTCATTAAAAAGTTTCTCAACAACGTTGTTCCACAAGAAAGTTATTTTTGTGATTCAAATCACATCCAAAATACTCATGCCTGCGTGCTACTCCCAAAACACACTACTTTCCAATAAAGAGAGACAACGAGGGGCATTGTACTTAGCAACAACGCAGCCTAAAGCAATGCCAAAATGACTTTTTTTAAGAGAGGGTGATTAGGAGAATTCCTTGGGTTATCAAGATCATGATGGTTGATTTACCATGAGGAGATGGAGTAGGCTTCTTGAGCCATGGTGAGTATATGGGTGGCTAATAAGCTTGGACTTAAGTTTGTTTACCTTGACCTTCATTGACTCAAAAACAAAGAGGTCGCATGGTTTTGTTGTTTTAAGTGAAATGTTTACAAAAACAAATTTTGTTTCTGGTGGTTTGTCAGCTTTTGAGCCTGTTGAACTGGTTAACTTAACTTAAACTTTTTCATAAATCTTCCAATTTGTAAAATCGACAATGATCTTGAAGGATTAGATGTTTAAATTGCAAATAATTCGTGTTCAAAATTGACAGCTCAGACATTGAGAGCAACGGTTATATCAAAAAGGAAAAAAACTTATAGCTTGATTACCCACTCTCTCAAGTAATGGTGTTCAAAATTGACAGCTCAAACATTGAGAGCAATGGTTATATCAAAAAGGAAAAAACTTATAGCTTGATTACCCACTCTCTCAAGTAATGGGACCGTGTATTTGTTCCCTTTATGCAAGCTGATAGTTCCACTTCCAGCACATATGGAGGAACATGCATAGGTTTAAGCAATGACTCTACCTATTATTGCTATCTTTGAAATGGCGAGTTCACTTAGTCCTTACATTTTAGAAAAAATAAATCAAAAGCATTTTTTGATTTTACTGGATAACAATATTGCAATTATTTTAATTAAAAAAATTAATAACAAAAAATTGAATTTATTAATATTTTAATAATAAAAGTTTTGCTTTTTGTTTTTTTTCCTTTTTTTTAAACTACTGTCGTAGTACCCTTCATAAAAATAGTATCATACTTTCGTGATAAAAATAGGATCCCAATACTCTTGATAAATTCATATGAATGAAATATTGATTCCATAATTATTTTCAAAATTTAGATGTTTTTATTCTCCTTTTTTTCTTAACTATAATTCAATTATAAATTAACCAAAATTCGAGTGATTTTTTCATTAGTTATATCTTTTTTTTGATAAAATTAAAAGTATTTTAGTTTTAGTCGTTTGGTAAACCATTTGTTTTTCTATCTATGTAAATTCACTTCTTCTAAAACATGTTGTAACTAATCCATTTATAACATATGAAATAATTGTATTTTTTGAAATTATTGATTTAAAAAAAATTATAATTCAACATACTTGAAAAAAATAATAATGATAACAATTAACTATTTAAGATTTAAAATAAAAAATTGATCAATATTTAAGAAAATCAAATCTTAAATTGAAAATAAAATACATATATTATTTAATCCAGCAGTGCAGTCTTGACATGGGCAAATCCCTGACTCTCTCAAAGTAGGTAACTCAAACGCAACTGCAACCAAAGTGGAATCCCACCATTAAAACAAAGACAAGCAAAATCCCAACATTGCCAATGATGAAGAAGTTTGAATTGGAAACCATTTCATGAAAACATTAAACCCAGAGAGGCCCAATGTGATGTATGGGACTCCCACGATAATATGAAATAGAAAACTCTGCGAGATGATGGCCAATCATTTGAGGCTTGATTTCGACCTTATTGAATGTCTTTTTATTGTAAACACCAATAATGCTTCCAATCATTTCGGGAACAATTATCATGTTAAGGAGGTGGGTTTTAATTGGCTTTGGTTTCTCACTTGCAAGTGCTTCTGGTTTTGCTTTACAGAGCTTCTTGATCAAGGCCATTCGCTGCCTCCTCTTCAAACCTCGCAAAAACCTTCTTAGAGCACGAGCATGGAACTTTTTTAGATTGTATTCTATTATCTATATATTTTGTTTCAGAATCTCCCCACTCCTACCTTTTGGTACAATTGCTGTTATCAATTTAAGTTGACTTTTTAAATTCATAATTTAAAGTATCTTTCACCATCAACGATCCATCACTTCAAATTTCAAATTCAATTTAAAAAAAACTGCTTGCCAAAAGTCAGATTATTTGTGTGTAATATTAAAAAAATGAAGGAAGCGTCCTAAGCGGACTTCAACACGTGTTAAGCGAGGTGATCTTGATAAGTGCGGCGAAGTTATCTAAGCAATCACGTCAAAGGTTTTTTTTATACATGAAGTTGAAATAATGATAAACATGGGAATATGTTATGAACGTTTTAAAATATGTGATTAAATGCAGTTAAAACGTATTATTTATTTTAATAAAATAATTATTATTATATATATAAAAGATATATTTTAAAAAATATATAATTAAATAGTTAGTAAGTGATTAAAAATAATTTTTAATTTTATATATATATAGAGTGTGATGATAATATTTTTTCATTGCGGTTTATAGACATAGTAGATAAAGTGAGATGATAATTATTTTTAATTTTGGTTCATGGATTTGAAGAGATCACATCTCACCTGCTCATTAGCAGAGTCAAACTCCTATCACATCTCACATGCTCATTTTCAGAGTCTAACCCTGAGAGTTTAGAGGAGAATTGACTCTGTAACCTCTTATTAGTGAGATGTTTTACCAACTAGAGCTCTACCAATTGAAGTAACCCTGGGGCTGGAGTTGAGATGGTAATGCCAATCATAAAAAGATGGTAATGTTAATCATAAAAAAATTATTTTAAAAAAGAAAGGGAAAATCTATTTTTAATATCTATTGATTAGTGAGAGCACTTTATTTACTTTTTTTCTTTTCTTTAGATTTACCTTTTTAGGGATGCTCAAACTCAACAATAAAGCTTAGAACGAAGCTCATCATGTTACTTGTTAGAGTTGAATCTAGGGGGAAGGATAACATTAGTTCCTTTTAACCATCCAACATAAACCCAATTGACAACACTATAGTTTTATTTCTAAAATGCATAATTAAATTTTGTATCCAAAGTACCTACTCTATTGACAACACCATAAGATTTACTTCTAAAATGCATAGTTAAATTATGTATCCAAAGCACCTACTCTATATATTTTTGATAAACCCACAATGTAATAAATTGAAAAATATGCAAAATGGTACTCATTGAGTGCAAAATTTAATCCCATGTTTAATGAGTGAATTTTGCATCCAACTACATCATACACTTCAAATTTGATTAAACTTATAAGAAGATAAATAAAAAATATAATTACTAAAATAGTTACTATTTCTTTTCTTTTAAAAATTCATAATTCTAGTTTTGTTATTTTAATTATTATTTTATTATTTTCTAAAAAAAAGTTATTATAGATTTCAAAATTTCTCCCTTATAATATCATTACTAAAATACAATTATATAAATATACACAACATAATTTTATAATGTTTTTGTTTTTTAATGAGTAGAGGAGATTAATGGACAATCAATGTAATTGAAAGTGATTGTTAATATGTAAATCCCTACCAATCAAATTATAAATTAAAATGTTGATACCATATCTTGGGACAAAGGATAATATTTTAGAGGGGTTAACACATGGTCTTCTTGAATTCTATTACTAATCTCTTATCAATGGTAGTTCTCATATATATTGTAATAGACAAGATAAGTCCTATTACACATTAAAGTTAAGTTTTGTATTAAATGATATTTTGATTAAAAAAATGAGTTAGTATTGATTTTTCGTTAATTAAAAATAAAATAACCTTAAAGAATGAAGTAGAAAACTATTAATGTATAATGATGCCAATATTTATATCAAGGTGTTTAAACAAACTCCATAGAGTTATCATTGCATTGAGGTAGTAAGTTGTTGTTTATTTCTTAGACTAGATGCTATGGGTGTTAGCATTACCATTTCTTATGAGGCTTAAGCAAGGCTAAGTGATCTTCTTTGTGCTTGTGTTTTAATATTATGGACAACAGAGTAATAATTGTCGCAATATATTATGACTTGGTGTTGAAGGTTGGAAGAAACATGTCAACCATTTAACAAAATGTTTACTAGCTTTAAAGATATGTTCCAACAATTTGAAGAAATGTCAACCATAAATCTTGTGATCAATAAATTAAGGATATACAAATCTTTATTAAAATTTTATCAAGGATCACTATCACTCTAGGGGTGGAGTATTTAGATTTTGTCCCCAATATCAATGCTAAAATGCAATATAATGAAGGGACCTTCATTGTCCATCATTGGTTGATCTTCTTTAGACACCAACTAGAAGACATGCACATTGAATAAATATGACATCCAAAAGAATTTCACGTTACTCTTAGCATCACATATTTAGGGAGGGATTTAATTAATGGCACAACCTCTTGCTCCAACATAACGCTTTTAAGGTAGTCCAAAATAAATCCTCATCTTTGGTGGATCATAAAAGTTCTCATTTTGGAGCTTTATTGAGGATAGCTAAGAACTTGTCCCAAAGTTGAAGGTGGAGTTGCTAGTAGTTAATAATATCACGAAAAACTTAGGCAATGCTTTAATTTGAAAATTCACTGAACTAAGACCAATTTTTATGGATATTTTGAATTTGATTACTACTCACAAGGTGAAAAACTTCAAGATAAGCCTTTGTTATAGAGGTTTCTTCATTATCATCTTTCAAAGTACAAAAGAATGAACATTGATAATGGGAGCAAGACCCTGGTTCTATGGCAATGTTAGTCTTTTTCTTTAAGAACAAGTCCATGGTTCAAGGTCAACACTAGTCTTTTCCTTGAACCTTGGTTCCCATAGTTTGACTAAACTAAAATGTTTGCCTCTACAATATTAGTGTGAGAGAAACTATGAAATCTACCAATCTACTTATGACAAATACAAACTCTTGATATAATAAAAATTATTGGTAATTTTGAAATTGGTTTTAACCAAGTTCCAAAGAGAATCATCTCCTCTACTAAAACATGTATAAAATTAATTTGAGTAAAACCTTACCAAATCATATCAATAAACTAAACATATTACGAAAACATATATTTTCATTATAATTTTTTTCTATAAATATCTTATTCACGAAATTCCTATTTAACAAACTCATAATTTTTGGAAAAATAAAAAACACATACAAAACCTATAATACAATAATAATAGAAAAAAAAATTGTATAAAAATATGAAAAAAACATATTAAACAATCCAAATCCATAACATCTATTATACAACACTTCTTTTAAAAATTATAATATAAATATAAACTCAATAATATAAATATAAATTTATTTATTTATTTTTTATAATATAAATAACCATTTCAGAGCTAAAATATAAAATAATAAACTAGATTCTTAAAATAGTGAACTAAACATTACAAGTAACCATTTTACACCGAAAAGATAAAAATAATATTAAAAAAATATCTTAATGTATGAATAACCATTTCACACATAAAATATAAAATAATAAACTAAACATTTTAGATATGAATTAAACATTTTAGATTAAGAGCACATGACCATTTTGCATTGGAAAAATTAAAATACTAACCTCTCCATTTCTAAATCCTCAAAAGAACATTTCATATCACTAAAATAAAACATAGTTTTCAAAATCAATTGCCCTTCTGCAGCAGAGTTTAATTAAATAAATAAATTTAAAAAAAATCACTTTTTTTCACACCAAATCAATTCAAAGCTATAACATAAATATTTAAAAATTGTAACAAGTAACAAAGACCTCGTTAATTAAATCTGCCATATCACAAATTACCATCCACTACAACGAAAAAAATAATTTATTAATTTTAGGCACTAAAATCAATTTTCGCGCGCTTCTGATAACATATCAATCCTTCAAAAATAAAACATGCATTGTGACATTTTAAACCATCGGACCGATTCTATCATTTTGTCTCATCCCGACTTCGAAGCTAGCATCTAAATGGGGGAATTTTTACCCAAATGCCTGGTAAGTACCATGGGCTTTTCTTCAGTTCATATTTTCATGGTTGGTCAACTCCCACAGCCAGAAAGATGCAGGGGAATAAAATAGTATGGCGAGGGCATTGAATAGTACACGGCTGAGCAGTATTATAACATTCAGACCTCAAAAAATCATAAAACAAATACGAAGACCGATTCCAATTGCAGCAGGAGGGATGACGTCTTCAGATATGAAGAAATCTGAAACTTTCTACGCTTCAAGGGAGGCGGCCTTGAAAATGTCAGTGCCCATCTTGAACTCCTTCAAGCCCTTGAGCCCAAATTTTTATGGATTTTCTTGGCAGCTCTGCGAAAATATAAATAATTTGTCCTCGAACAGAGCAATAATCGAATCCGCGATTTCAAATGAAATAGCTATATCGACCTGCGACCTCGCATTCATTGCATTCAAAGATCAGGGAAATGGGAAATTCAACTCTATATTTACACGCGATATGTGGTTTTATTGTCGTGCTTGGCGTTATGGCTCAGCTAAACGATATTGCGCCAGTAAACGGAGATGTTCTAATATCTCAATTCTCTAGCCTCGCATATGGAAAAATATTGGATATGACAAGCAACCTCACTAATGAAGTGGCCAAGAGTTACAATTTTTGTATAAGGAATATGTAAGTCCTGTTGTTTTTTTTTGGGTGTTCCTATAGTAAAATCCTGACAGATTACCTGCAATCAAACGTTTTGCTTATCGTTTTGGCTGGAAGTTCTTATTCATGAATTCCAAGAGTCCTTTCTGTTCTTTTATTAAATATGCAGACAAGATGAAAGGAACGACGCATTTAATTTCTCTTCAAACTTGGACTTCGTATATAAGTGCATCTTGGAAACGAAAGGTACGGCTTTTATTCTTATCATTCATGTTTTTGTTGGGGTTTCTTTTGGTTGGCCTGCACTTGTTGCTTAATAGCTCGAGAGTTACGAAGGAAATGGATGACTTTTATTCCTATAATTCCTGTTTTTGTTGTGGTTTGCTTAGTAACTCGAGAGTTACGAAGGATCTATGCTGTTATTAGCAAATACCAACTATCCCTGGACTGATATGCACCTCTGGGTTTGTCAGGCTGGATGATGCATATTTTGTGTTCCACTGTTTGATATGTTGGCCACTGGGAAAACCTATGAGATTTGGAGATGCAACCTCGAGGGTTACAATCTCGAGGTGCACATTTGATATACTGAAACTTATGTTGATTGCAAATTCTGTGAATATTCTGAAATCTGACGGTCAGGAGATAGGTCAATTGTTCGTCAGGTTCTGAGATATTTCAAAAATCTGCCATCCACATAAAGATGCCCCATTTGATGCAGGTTTCGATGAATTTGTGCTATGTCTATATTCAAACACAATCCACCATCTAGATTCAATATACTGTTACACGCAGAATTGATGGATCACTGCCTCCCCACCGAGACTGTAGAATGCAGCCCGTTTCTCTAAGTGCAATGCTAATATAGACTTTAATGTAAAAAACTATATATGTGTCATCGGTGGTCATGAACGCCTGTAAATCTCGGAGTCCTGAAATATTAAAAGGAAAATATATTTAAGTCAGGCAGTTCTAAGACAACAGCTGAACAGAACAAACCGAGGAAAACAAAGTATACACAGCAGACTTAACTGGAAATGAGAGTTTTATTTCAATTTCTGATTCATATACTTGCTAAACTACATAAAAATAGGCACGATGTTTGGCTTTACAAGTTGTTTCATTTCTGGAGTCTATTCAAACGATCGGTTCTCATAATCCTACTCCAATGTAAACAACCTGGCTACCTATTACTAATATTCCCACATAGCCAAATTATTAAAATGTTAAGTGGAGTCAAACTGCATCCGCTATCAAGTTGAAGCTGTTCTTGCAAAATTAAAACCTTCATCATTACATCTGTGATAATTTTCCTCGTCTCACAGAGCTACCCCTGTGCGTTGCCTTTTTCAACTTGATTATGAACAAAATGATACTTCACTTCAATGTTGTGAATTATAGCATGTAATCGTGGTGATGTACACAGAGAATCAACAAAGAAATAAATTCTGTTATAGATTCTGACATCAAATGCCTGCCACAATCAGATTGCACAGTAAAAAATGCAATTAATACAATTTCACAGGAGAGATTCAATCGGACAGCAACATTTAATATTTTTGCTTGTACTATAGAATTCACACCAGACAATCAAACTTACAGTGCTGTTCCACGATAACAATTTCCTGATTTAAGTCTAGACTTTACACTGCTCATTAATTCCCTGGAGCCCAGAATACTCATTCTCTAAACTAGCAGCTAATCCCAATGCTCCAAATTAGGACAAACAATCTCTAGTCTCACACAACAAATAGGGAAAGCAATTTATGCTTCAGAATCAGAAACACGAGATTCAACCACTACAGGGCCAAACTCCAAGCAGTCCCTTCCCAGCGATTCTGCTGCATTCGCTCTTTGCACCCTTCCCCCAAGTAGCACATAATAACAGTTGATTATAAACAACAGGTCATCCACATCGATTCTCCAAAGTGGGTCCTTCATCTTTGAATCAGGTGATGCTAAAAGGAACAAGAAAGATTGGATCTCACCCTTAATGCAATATTTTCAAGAAATGGCACCTTCAAAGATAAGAGTCGGTGTCTGTTGATGGTGGCAAGGTTTGTTGGATGAGAACGTGGCTCGCTGTCCCCTTTTCCCACTTTTTTCCCCATAAATTAGGGAAGTAATGTTGGGGTTGAAACCCCCAACCACTAGCAAAATATCCTCGTTCTGGATAACGTAACCACAAGAAGGGGCTTTCTTGGTTATCTGATAGACGAAGCAAGCTAACAGAATGCATATATATCAGAAATAGAAAGGTATTGGGGGAGATATATGTAATGTAATGTTTTTGTAAGAGAGGAAATGATATGTTGTAATCGGTAGTAAGATAGCCATATATGTTTTGATGCTATTGGGAGAAGTCATTGTTGTAAAAATTATGGGGGGTTTTGATGAGAATTACAATAGACTGGTTGAGATAAGTCTAATTATCTATAATTGAGAGTGTCTTTTTACCCTCATCTCGAGGTTTTTCCCACTATATACTGTGTTGTCATACACTGGGATCTGTTTCTCTTTGTTTTATGATTTTTGATGATTATAATGTGATGGAATGTATGATGTTATCTGATTGAATGAATGACTTTTTATGCTCATTAAATGGTCGGTTGAGATTGTGATGACATGTTAAGGTCTTACCCTAACCCCATAAGTACATAGATAAGTTGCTATATATTGAGGCCATCTCAATTAAATAAGGTCCATGTAGTAAATATAGCATGAAAGCTGTAATTGTAAGAAGGTTTACTAGAAGGTTTTTCCCACTAGAAAGTTCCTAGTATATTAGATAGAAACTAGATAATGAAGTAATGGGATATCGGGTGAAACATATTGTAATTGGAGCTTTGCTCATGGGGAGTTTGCCCCCTCGAAACTAGCCATTGCTACAAATCCTAAAAGGGCATTTGAAAAAACAGATCAACCTCAAAAGAAATTAGATTTGCAACTTGTTAAACCCTAGATTTGTCGGTACAACTGGAGGGTTAAGATCTAGCTAGCTTTCATTAAGCTAGCATTCAATGACATATCCATCAGGTTTCACAATGATCAAAGTCCATTTCAGAGGCATATTCACCAATTTTGGGGAAATTGCTATTTTTAGCAGTTTTCCTATTTTCTAGGATCCATAGTTTTGGGGGTCCACAGGTCAAAGGTGATCACATATTTTTGGTCCTTGTGAGCCTATTGCGCCAATCCTCATTCACTTATGTATAAGTATCAATCCTAGCATCTGAGGTCAAAGAGAAAAAACCCATGATAGAAGACTCTTGAGAAGAGCTGCAAGAAAACCTAGTCCACTATGACTCTGCCTCAAGGGGGAACTTCTTGTTGTTTTGAAGCGGAGTACTGTCTGCTGGAAGGCTAAGCCCTGTTCTGGGATTTGAGTTGACAACACAATGCAGATATTTAGAGAATTGAACAGAACCAACACAAACCCAAATCAGTTAAGAGGAGTGCAATCCTAGAGAGAGAAAAAAAACCCAAAACAAGTGTGCTAGAAAGAGAAGAGTGTGACACATGATATTTTCCCTTGGGAAAATCACTTTATTAAGAGTGAAAAAGAATCACTTGATGATAAATTACAAATGGGAGTTGTGTATATGCACAATGTAGAATTTCCACAAAATTCTGATCTGCTATTATGAACAATCTGAAAATGATTCTTCTTTTCACACAGACACATAATTTCTCTACCAAATTGTAGCGGAATAGAACAGAAATAATTTCACAAAATTCACACAAAACCATTACAATTTTTCTAGGGAACCCAACAGGGAAAACCCTCGCTTGCTTGAGAATTTTATTGAAGAAAAATAGGCTACAGATCTCTTACAAAATCCAACTGTTCCAATAGAAAATGCAATCTGATATCTCAGCCTTGAACTAGGCTTGAAACGACTCTGCAAGAATACAGATCTGCTTCCCAAGGGAAATTCTCTTCCAACAATTCACACCAGATAAATCCTCTTGCTTGTTCCTCTTACAAGCGCTCTTGCTCACAAACTCGTGCTCAAGACTTGAATGATCAATTGTGTGCCTTTGATAAGCTTTTCGATTAGGCTATGTTTAGTGAGTTTTCTAAATCAGGAGTTGAACTGGAGCTTTTCTAGTTAACAAAAGTCAACACACTTAGTTAAATGGATCCTCCTAAAATTTAGGAGGCTAACTCCACTTGTTCACTTAGTTCCCAATTTAACTCACACTAGAAGACAATTAACTTAATCTTCCACAAACTCACACTAGTCAAATTGCTTCTTGAACTTGTCCTCATCACTGGAACTCGTGCATGATTAAGAAGATCACAAATTTGATTCCTCGAATTTCAACACTCCCTCTTAGTGAGGAAGGGATTTTGTAGAACTCCCAACTTATCTCTGTGATGAACAAAACTACCTCTTGCCAATGCCTTGGTCAAGATGTCTGCTTTTTGCTCCCCTATTGGAATGTACAGTAGCTTGACTATCCCCTTCTGCACACAATCGCTAAGATGGTGATACCGGATCTCAATATGCTTTGAGCGATCATGAAGCAATGGATTCTCAGAGAGCTTAATGCAACTCTGATCCTTCATCTCAAATTGCATGGCAAGGTCCTCCTTGCAATCCTGGATCAAACTCTCATCTCCAGTCAGTATAAGATCATCAACATAGAGAACTAGAATGAGTGGAAGCGCTCCAACCATGATGTCGTACAGGTTGGCATCCGCTTCACTCTTAGTGAAGCCCAATCCTCAATGGTCGCTGTCAATCCAAGTGTACCATGTTCTTAGAGCCTGCTTGAGCCCATAAAGAGCACTCTTTAGCTTGAACACGTGTGTCTCTGCTGAATTTCTCAAACCCCTCTGGCTGCTCTATATAGATCTCCTCCTCAACGACCCCGTTGAGAAAGGTTGTCTTCACGTCCATCTGGTGGATCCTCCTCCACATTTGTGATGCAAATGCAAGAATAGTCTTGATGGATGAATACTGTGCTACTGGGGCAAAAGTCTCATCATAGTCTATGCACTCAATCTGTAGAAGCCCTTGGCCACAAACCTAGCCTTGAACTTCTCCACACTCCCATCTGCTCCATGCTTCAACTTGTACATCCACTTTGATCCAACTACTGATTTCCTCTCAGGTCGTGGAACAACCTCCCAGACATCATTCTTCATGATAGAGGAATACTCCTCCACCATGGCATCCTACCAAATTTGTTGAGAAGCTTCCTCCTCGTAAAAAGAAGGCTAGTGTCCACCAACTCTGTCATCAGTGCCATATAACCTATGTACCTCTGTGGTTGTTTACTCTGCCTAAACATGGTGCTAGGAGCCTCGACTTGCTCTTCAACCTCTTGGATCAACCTCTTGGCCTTCTTGGTCTTCTTCCTCCTTGTGGTGGGTGGCTCTGGCTGATCTATCTGCTCTCAGCTTGGCTTGTCCTCCTCATCTTGCTGCAGATCTTGCTGCGCTACCCTCTTGCCACTGGACTATGGCTGTGGTTGTGGCTGACTTTGAGGTGCTGGTTGTGCCTCTTGTTTGGGAGCGAGTAACTTCTCCTCAGGTACTGCAATCTGCTCACGCTCTAAGGAAACTCTCAGAGTTTGATCCTCCTAGAATCTCACATCTCGCATGAGAACTGTCTTCCTCAATCCTGGAAGATACACCTTGTATGCCTAAGATGTCTCACTATACCCCACAAAGATACCCTTCTCTGCTGTGGCATCCAACTTCTTCTTGTTATCTTTGGACACATGAAAATAGACCTTTGTGCCAAAGGTCTGGAAGTGTGAAACATCAGGCTTCTTGCTTGTGAAAGCCTCCTCTGGTGTGACTCGTTCAAGCACCCTGTGTGGACTCTTGTTTTGCAGGAATACTGCAGTGTTGCATGCTTCTGCCCACAAGAATCTAGGCAGATCCTAGTCATGCAACATAACTCTAGTTGCTTCAACAATGCTCTTGTTCTTCCTCTCAGCCACCCCATTCTGTTGAGGGTTATGAGGTGCTATCAACTCTCTCCTAATATGTTCCTTTGCACAAAACTCCTTGAAGGCATTGGAGATGTATTCTCCACCATTGACACTTCTCACTGCCTTGATTTTCTTCCCGGCCTGCTTCTCTACCAAGTAGTGGTTTAAAACTCCGACTCCGGTTCCGAATTGGCCGAGGGTCGACTCCGACTCCGGCTCGGTATCGACTTGGCCGGTTCGGTATCAATAACTCGGTCATTGTAAAAAATACATTGAATATTAATTTTTTAATAAAAACACATAATTTTAAAGATTTTCATTCATGTTTCCAAACACAAAGCATTAGAATATAGACAAAAGACAACATATGATCAAATTAGGCTCATGATTATATCCATTATATCAAAATGGCATGGAGTGTAAAAACTCTGACAAACTTTATATGTAAATATTATTATTGATAAAAGATGAGATGATTACAAGTGAGGATCACCAAGGCTTTAAATACAGCCTTATGGTGTCTCTTGGCGAAGAGGCATGATCGTTGATCATGCCCTTCCACATTAATAAACCTAAGATAACTATATTTAACTAATAATTAATAAAATGTACATAACATTGCCCCTCTCTTAAAGATGATTTGTCCTCAAAGCATACGTAATGATGGACAACGTTGACGAACGCTTGGGTTTCTCGAGCGGTGGGCTCTTGCTTCCCACATTTTAAAAAGATCATGGAGCATCTTCTCGAGTTCAATATTTTGGTGACGTGGATAGCGACAAGATTTGATATTGATAGGGTCGGATCCTATTCCTAGTACTGCTGGTGATTCTTCGTTGTTCCTTTCTAGATTTAGAGGTAAGTTACCAACAATTATCGTCTGATGTAACTTCTCCTCATCATCAAACGCTTCCTTCTTAACAACCGTATCTGCTTCATCATTGAAGGCCTCAACAGCTTCTGGCGCTGTATCAGTGGCTTCGGATGTGTTTGTCTCTTCACATTTTTCTTTCAAATATGGGGATGAAACATTTTGTTGTTTATAAGCATCTGTATTTTCATGGTTTCTTTCATTTTCAATGACTATGTCTGTTGTTGCATTTGTGATAGCAGTCACGTTGAATTCTTTTTCTGCCATTGGATTTTCATTTATATAAAAGTTCTCAATAACTTCTGCTGTTGTATTACTGGCTTTATCAGTGGACTGAGTTGCATTTTCTTCTCTTGGTTTCTTAGCTCTATAACTTTCATGGTTGATTTCAGAGTCTTTGCTTCTAGTTATTTCAACACTATAGTTTTCATATGAGCTGATTTTCAATTCAACCATGTTCAATTGCTCTTTTTCAAACATGTTATATTCATGATTATGATCTGAATTTTCTGAATCATCTAAGTTGTTCTGTTGACTATGTTCCATATTGAGAAATATTGGGGGTTGTGTCTGACTTAACTTATCTATCTTATCATTTAGCTTATCGAAGAGTTCTGTCATTTTTTTTGTGGCCTTGTGATGATTTAGCCACATTTGTCTTTCTATTCAATTTGTTGTATCATGAACCTTTTTGATGTCGTTGGAGTGTCCTGCAACTGTACCTTCAAGATCGACTAATCTTTTGCCAAAGTCATCTAAATTATTATTGATTTGCGTGTCAAGATCCAACAATTTTTTTTGGAAATCGGCCATCGACATTAATGACGTCATTGAGCGCGTATGTGGTGGGGAATATTTTTCTGCCAGGTTTTTTTTTTTTAATTAAATAATAATAATAATTTTTAATATATATATATATATATATATATATATATATATATATATATATATCAATGTTGCACGAAGCGGGGACGAAGCGGGGACGTTTTTTGGAAGCGGGGACGCGGAAGCGTCATTTCCAAAAAATCTAGGAAGCGAAGCGTCTCGGAAGCGTCTACTATATATATATTTTTTTATTTTTATTTTTTTGCATTTATATTAAAAAAAATATCCAAAATACCAAATTAATTCTAGAAGATATGGAAGCATGCATATTTGTACATAAATCAAGATAGATATGACATCCATTGTACATTAATGATTAATTATTTGAGCATCAACCATTTAGATGCATCAACCATCTATAATCTAGATTCTTCTCCTCTTGTCTAGCCTTTGCCTCTACCTCGATTATCTAGGGACATTAGTCAAAATTGCCCAATTTTGATCAAACCCTAATGCAAGCCTTAAAATATGGTAGAAAGAACTTAACATGCTTGATCGATTATTTTGACTTGATTGAAATGTAATTTTTTGCTAACAACATGACAAAGGAGTTCAACAATTAACACCACCAACACTAGGGTACATATAGGGCTTGGTGCTCTTGATTAAATGCTAATCACATACCCTCATACATGATATAATCTAATGGCATGCCACCATACCATTGATCCTGAATTCCTGAAAACTATTAAGTCTGCTGAATTTTGAATAGGATATGAAATTTTATTTTCTCCATATGAAGTCTGATCAGGCTGGAACCACTCTCAAACATCCTAAGTCATTTCATGGTAATGTTAAAAATTTAAGTAAAAGGATGAAAATGAAAAATAAATGAGAATGTCACTTTTACTTTAAGAATTTAACATTACCATGAGGGAGCATGTAAGAAACATCTAAGGAGGTAAAAGAGAGCTTATATTTTTTTCATCCTATCCCTAACTCAGCACTAACTCACCTACTAACCCAACCAAAGACCAAAAAAAAAAGAAAAAAAAAAGAAAAAAGAAAAAAAGAAAAAAAATCGTTTTTCTGACCTACATTAGTCGGATCCGTACGACGCTGTACGGAATCGTACGCGATCCGTACGGATCCGTCCCGGAATCGCGGTGGTTCCGTACAGCGATCCGCCGTACGATCCGTGGATCCGCTGTACGGAATCGCGGATCCGGGCGTACGGATCCGAAAAACCAGGAATCGCAATTTTTTTTAGGATCCGCGGTTCCGAAAATCGGATCCGCGGTTCCGGGTACGGATCGCGTACGGTTCCGTACGGGACGCGGTTCGGGCCTTGGAGCCGGGGGGGGGGGGACGTTTCCTGCAACATTGATATATATATATATATATATATATATATATATATATATATGTTATTTTTTTTTAATAATAATAATAATAATTATTATTATTATTTTATTATTTGAATTATATATATATATATATATATATGTTATTTTTTTTTTTAATAATAATAATAATAATTATTATTATTATTTTATTATTTGAATTATATATATATATATATATATATATGGGGAAAAGAATTTTGTTAACTTTGAAAAGTCACATTGTTTTGAAAAAGGGGGAATGGGTTTTAATCTTAGTTTTAAAAAACGGCCGATTCGAATCGGACCAGGCTTAGTCGACCGTGCCATTAGGCTTGCCGGTTCGACCAGGCACAAGAAACGACCAGTTGGTCGGTTTGTTACCGAGCCGGCCGGTTTTTGTACCGGCTTGGTAACAAACCGGTCGACCAGGCCTGGTCCGAGTTAACTTGGCCGAGCCAATTCCGCCGGCCAGTGGGCCCAAAAAATCGATTTTTATGGACTTGAAACCGAATTTAATTCTGCTGTTAGGTTTGTTTGAGGTTTTCTGAAGAGTTGTGGAGTTGGTTTTTGGAGCAGCTTCATGGTAATGTTAAATTCTTAAAGTAAAAGGATGAAAATGAAGATCACTTTTACTTAAATTTTTAACATTACCATGAAATGACTCAGGATGCTTGAGAGTGGTTCCAACCTCATTGGATTTCATATGGAGAAAGTAGAATTTTAGATCTCATTCAAAATCTAGCAGACTTATCAGTTTTTCAGGATTTCAGTATTGGGTTATTGCAATGTTTCCATCGAATTTTGTCATGTATTAGGGTATGGAACTCGTATTTAATCAAGAGCACCAATCCCTCTATATACCTTGATGACATGATGTTAGTGACATTGGTTATGTTTTTTGTTTTGATCTCTATATCATCATCCTGTATTGGACAGTGCACTAGGTGCAATTTTGATATAATGGATATATTCATGAGCCTACTTTGATCATATGTTGTCTTTTGTGACTTATCTATATTGTAATGCTTTGTGTTTGGAAACATGAATAAAAATCTTTAAATTTATGTTTTTGTACAGAAAAATTAATATTTAATGTATTTTTTACAAAAACCGAGTCATTGAAACCGAGTCGACCGAGTCATTACCGATTCGGAGTCATTACCGAGTCATTACCTCGGCTTGGTAGCTGGCCGATTCCGTTTTTTAAAACACTGGTTTTAATACCATGGGCTCCAAAACCACGAGCAATTACTCTTCCCTTTTAATTTTAATTTGTCTTCATATGTACGTATATGTACTTCTTTATATATATATATATCTCTTTTTTTTTTTTTTTGGAACTATTTTCTTTTAAATATTTTTTTTTCTTTTAATTTATTTCTCCCTTTATGTTAACTTTCCTTCTCTCTTTTATTTTATTAATATATATATTTCTTCCTTCTTTAAAAAAAAAAAAAAAAAATGTTGCTGCCCACAAGCACTTGGTTTTTAAAAAAAATCTGCAATTCTGGAATTTTCTTGTAATTTCTTAATTCTGGGTGATCACACAGATCCCGAAGAGCGATGGCTTTGATACCAATGGAGTGTAAAAACTCTGGTAAACTTTATATGTAAATATTATTATTGATAAAAGATGAGATGATTACAAGTGAGGATCACCAAGGCTTTAAATACAGCCTTATGGTGTCCCTTGGCGAAGAGGCATGATCGTTGATCATGCCCTTCCACATTAATAAACCTAAGATAACTATATTTAACTAATAATTAATAAAATATACATAACACACTGAGTGCACTATCCAATACATACATGATATAGAGATTAGAACAAAAACACATAACCAAGGAGGCTTTAAATGGCCTCTACAACAAAACATGACTAGTCACTTTTACCACTAGGAACTGCTAGACAAGGCAAGATCCTCTAGCTCAGACTTTGAATCAGAGGGGGAAACCCATGGCTCCTCCTCTTTATCAAGATCTTCAACTGCAACTGTACTAGCACGCTGAGCCAAAAACCAACTCCACAACTCTTCACAAATTCCTCACAAATGCTCACTCAAATGCATTGAGATAGTTGTGAGGAAATGAGAGGGGTTGGGTAGCTTTTATAGGCTTGGAAGGGGTTAGAGGGCATACCAAAACCCTAAAACCGAATTAAAATCCGAATTGAGGTTAGTTTTGGGCCGTTTGTGGGGTCTGCGGCCGGTCTAACTTGGACTTGGCTGAGTCGGCCGGTTTGTGACCGAACCAGCCGAGTTGGTCACTGACTCTGTCGATTCGGTCACAAATCGGCCTCCGGACCGGTTTTTCTACCGAGTTGGTCCGGCTAGTGGGTTGGCTCGGTTGGCTCAGTCAAATCCAAGTCAGTTCGACCGATTTTTAAAACACTGCTACCAAGGCCTTAAACTCCATGAACCTTTCTAAGACCTCATCTTTCTTTTTCATAAAGTAAATCCAAGTTTCTGAGAAAAGTCATCAATGAAAGTAACATAATACCTGTGTCTCATCACTATTGGAGAATAAAAACGCCCGCGTACATTTGAATGCACCAACTCCACAATCCCTTTAGCTCTGCTATCTTGACCATGGAAGGAAGACTTGGCATACTTGCCAAACGTGCATCCCTTGCACACTCCACTCTTGTCAAGGCCTCCTGCTGGTAATCCTGTGGCAATCTGCTGAAGAATCTTCAACTCCCCATGATGCAAGTGCCCCATGTGCTTGTGCCAAAGTTCACCTACATCTGCACATCCTGCCTTGCTGCTCAAGAATGCACCAGTCTCTACATGCAACTTGTAAAGGTTTTTCACCCTCACACCTATCTACTTCTTACATCTAGAAGCCAAGTGTTGGAGGTAAGCCTTACCTCTGCTGAAGATGACATCATATGCTTTAACCTCAAGGATAACTACTGAAACCAAGTTCTTCTTCAAGCTTGGAACATAGAGAACTTCTTTGAAATGTAGAGGATTACCCGACTCCCGTTCAAAGCTTTCAGTACCAATCCCCTTGGTAGCATACTTGCCATTATCTCCAAGCTCGATATTCAATTGCATGTCCTTCTCATCTAGCTGGCAAAAATATCTCGATTTCCAGTCATATGGAAAGAGGCTCCTCAATCAATATACCACGTACTACTCCCTACAAAGCTTGCCATGCAAGGCTATCAATGAGAAGTCCTTCTCAAACTGAGAGGCAAACTCATCTACCTCAGCTGATGCAGCTGCATGCTCCTTATTCGACCTCTTCTTCTTCTGGTTAGGACTCTTGGAAGCATGGTGTCCAAAAGTATGGAAATGGAAGCATTTGATCTTTACTCAAATTTGTCTTCTTCTACTCACCCTTTTGACTGTTTTCGCTCTTCACCTTGACTTTCTTGCCTTTGTTTGCAAGAGCAAGATTCTCCTCATCCTTCTCAACCTTGGAACCCTTGCCATTGCTGCTAGAAGTCTCAACTAGCTTGAGCCTTAGCTCCTCCTGGATGAAGTCACTCCATAGGTGTTCCCAATCCAACAACTTATCTCATCCAGTAATGCTTTGGACAAAAGTACGCCAATCTTTGGTAAACCCATTCAGAGCCACACACACTAGCTCTGTGTCTATAGGCTTCTCTCCAACAACTGCTAGTTCATTGCTGAATTCTTGAACTTTGTTGAGATAGGCAGTGACACTCTCACCCTTGTGCATCTTGATTGTCCTCAGCTTTTCTTGGAAGACCATCTTCTGTTCTCTGAAGAGTTCTAGTAGAGCTTGACTAAGGCATCACACATGTCCTTAGCTGTATCTTTCCTTGCAACATGAGGAACTATATGATCCTGAGGTCCATCCAAGATCATTCTCTTGGCCTTGGCCATCTGCTTTTGGAAGAGCCTCAACTTGTCTGGATTTGAAGGTTCTGCAACACTTTTCTCAGCAAATTCTTTCAGCCCAAACTCATCCAACAAAAACAGTATGTGGACCTTCCAAACACCAAAATTTGAAGAGCCATCCAATCTATCCTGCTCTCGCAATCCCAATCGTGTGTGAGTTGTCATCTTTGAAGATTATGTGTTGATTGATCTCTGTTCACAACTCTGATACCATGTAGAATTTCAGAATTTCCAGGAAATTCTGATCTACTATTACGAACAATCTGAAAATAATTTTTTATTTACACAGACACAAAATTTCTCTACCAAATAGTAGCGAAATAGAACAGAAATAATTTCACAAAGTTCACACAAAAACAACACAATTTTTCTAGGGAACCCAACAGGGAAAACCCTCGCTCGCTTGAGAATTTTATTGAAGAAAAATAGGCTACAAATCTCTTACAAAATCAAACTGTTTCAATAGAGAATGAAATCTGATCTCTCAGCCTTGAACTAGGATTGAAACAACTCTGCAAGAATATTGATTTGCTTCCCAAGGGAAATTCTCCTCCAACAATTCGCACAGGATAAATCCTCTTGCTTGTTCCTCTCACAAGCTCTCTTGCTCACAAACTTGTGCTCAAGAATTAAATGATCAATTGTGTTCCTTTGATCTCCTTATAAAATTTTCAATTAGGCTATTTTTAGTGAGTTTTCTAAATTAGGAGTTGAATTGGAGCTTTTCTAGTTAACAAAAGTCAACACACTTAGTTAACTGGATCCTCCTAAAATTTAGGAGGCTAACTCCACTTGTTCATTTAGTTCCCAATTTAACTCACACTAGAAGACAATTAACTTAGTCTTCCACAAACTCACACTAGTCAAATTGCTTCTTGAACTAGTCCTCATCACCGGAACTCATGCACGATTAAGAAGATCACAAATTTGATTCCTTGAATTAAGGCACAAATCAAGGAATCCATTTCTTCATTATTTTCAACACACAACTCAAGAGGTAGGGCACCTTCCCCAAGGGGGGTTATGAGCTTGTGTACAAGGTGAGCATTAGCCAAACTTAGATATACTAATGATTACAATATAAGATCAACTGTGGCTAAAAGTGAAGTTCATACCATTTTCAACATTCCCGCTATGCTGAGGAGGGGGCCAAGGGGAAACATAATGAATACGAATGAGAGTGGGCGTATAGATACCCAAGTCAATATAAGGTTGATCGTGGCTAAAATACAAATGGGAGTGGGTGTATAGATACCCAACTTAGTAAAGGTTGTTCATGGATTAAATACAAATGAGAATTAGTGTATAATTACCAATTTAATATAAGGTTAAATGTAGCCCAAAATGAAGATTAACCCTATTTTCAACATCCCCCCTTAAGTTAAACATGGTGCCTTGGAGAGAAGACATTTACATCAAAAGATTCACATACTCCCTTCACGTTGAACAAGGGCCACAAATATAATACATTACATATTACTTCTATTGAATGCCATAACTCCCACATCGATACGATTCCATAAGCTAATGAAGATGGCCTTTGGTAGAGGAATAGAAGAAGAGAGATCTGTAGGATAGGATCCAAATGAGTTATCAAAAAGATCGTTGTCATCAACAACAGTTTGTGCAAACACATTAGGAGGATCAACATCATGATGTGGAAGAGAAAGTGCCACTTAAACATGTTGAGAGTTATCTATAGGAAAATCATCTATAAGAAGTGATAGAAAAGATCTTG
The DNA here is from genome assembly GCA_034641835.2 of Pinus albicaulis. Lineage (NCBI taxonomy): Eukaryota > Viridiplantae > Streptophyta > Pinopsida > Pinales > Pinaceae > Pinus > Pinus albicaulis. Next base: position 272,471,366 of record CM076569.1, on the reverse strand, counting down.
GCAATTTGTGAGTAGAATTTTCATTAGAAGGTGATGAACTACTTGGCTTTTCTAAGAGGATGAGTGGTCATAGGTCCACAACTGTCACTATGAAGCAACTCAATAGGCTAAGAAATAGTCTCGTCATCACCATAACTTAAGGAAAGCATGTTAAAACTAGCATCCATGTCCTTTATAACCTATTGATAATCAGAGAGGAAGAACACATACGTAGAGTGTGGAACCAGATGTGCACTATTAGATGATTCAATCAATGTTAACAACAATGCAAAGAGGCCTCCATAATGGCTTAGGAAGTTTTCATTGATAGGCCTAAAGAAAGAGAGGCATTAGCTTCTTTTGGAAATATTTTGCAGTGTCACACCTTTTGTTGCATAACAAATGATAGAAGAGAGCACTGTCCTTGATGTAGGGTTTAACTCCAGGAAAAAAATGCTAGGACACCCTAAAAAAAGTGCTTTGGTTTGAAGTAGGGATTAAACCCTAGGAAAACAAAAAATAAGAGATGATCAAGTTTAAACCCTAGGAAACCTTAGGAAAAGAGATGATTCAAAACCCTAGTTTCACAATTGCAAGGAAGCCTTAAGCAATGCCACTAGCCAAAAATGTTTAGATCAATTGCTAAATTAAGTGAGATTCACACTTGCTTTAATAGCATGTTGAGATTCATCAGAGAGAGAATCCAAAGGAACCAACACAAACCCAATTTTTTCAATAGAGCAAATGCAACACTTGAATAGCCATCAACCAAGAGGAGCGAGAGAGAGTGAACCCAAGAATAAGTGCACTACAGAGAGAAATAATCCCAAGTACAAGCGAGTACAACACTTGATAGGACCCTCAGCTAAATCACTTTATTAAGAATGAAAAATTACTTGATGATAAATTACAAATGAGAGTTGTGTATATATACGTAGCTCAAGAAGGTGCTTCTTGTTACCACAAAATCTAGTAGGCCTTAGATAGGGAAACCCTACAAGACAAAAGCTAGACAAAGTGGTAACAATGGGGTAGAGGCCTAATGTCACATCAGCCAAAAGCCCCTGCTCTTTACAAATTTTCAATGATGGGAGGAGTCCCAGTAAGAGAGGAAGGGATCAATTCTAAGATAGATAGGTTGCAGATAAGGTATAAGATGATCTCACTAGGGTTCATTGAAGAGAGAGACATAATATAAGTTCAAAGGCTTCTTTAAGGAAGCAATTCACTCTTAATGAAAAGACCTACGAAAGGGAGGTGCAAGACCCAAGGTTTGATGTATTTGACGACAATGGGAGTTCCAAATTTCAAGACCAAAGAGAAAAAGGTTCCTTGTGATGGATTCCAACAATTATAAGGCTCATGAAACCTTCAAGAAAGTCCTTGAGTTGAGGGAGAAGAAACTAGGTTTTCCCTCTTAAGGTAACACCTAGGGCAGGAGATTTTATGGATGAAATTTGAGTGGCTGTCCACGAAAATGATAGGTCATGTAGTCAATACCTACCTCTTTATGTTTAGGCTCTTAAATCACCAAAAAACCCTCCTTCCTAGAATTTAGCTCTAAGCCCTAGATTCTTCGTCCTAGGCTTAAAAGGATCGAATTCAAGGAGAGAAATTTATGGAGGAAATTTCAAGATGATCACCAAGTGATAGGACTAGTGTCTTGTCCTATGGGAATATGGAGTCTATGATGCTTAAGATAAGCCAAATTTGTTCCCAAGGAGGCTGAAATTTGCTATCAAATTTCCAACATTTACCCATTCAATGGAAAAATAGACTTTCATGGGAGAGCTACAAGGAGATCACCACTAGGAACATTCATTACATGTTATGATGAATAACACATACAACATTCATCTAGATATTCTTCAATAAATTGATCTTCAACAAATTAGGGCACAAAATTTAACTTAGAATCAGTAGTTCCATGCATTGGATATTCAATAAAAGATATTCAACAATATGATTCACTTACAAGATAACATGCAATATATTCTTCCATTAAACCAAGAATAGCTTCGAAGAATATCCAAAAATCAGCTTTCAAACATCAAAGTGCATCCTATGATCTCTAATTCACTCACAAGAAGCAAGTGCGAGTTCTCTAAGGAGGTATGAATTCACAAAGTTGATGATAAGAGATATCAAATGAGGTATCCCTAATATATATGTGTACAATGATGTCCAATTTTAGCTTATTATCCATTCAACTAATAAAGTAATGGGCAAATATTGGGTAAGGTCACAAGCCGACCTTATAGCCAATGTGAAAACATAATAATTAACCTAGAGGAGAGCCGAAATGTTGACGTCATGCATGCATAGGCCTCCTTTAGGCAAGCGTTGGGTTCCTCTACTGCCAAAATGAGTGTAGATGGCTCCAAAAATCAAGGTCTAGGGGTTGGCCACTAAACTTCCATGCAAATCATCTTGTGGACCCCAGTTTTGGGTTTGGGCACAAAAGCTAGACTCACGGGTCTCTTGGTGGTGGAATAACCTGGTTTTGCTCCAACGTTGAGGGATTTGAGAATGGTGCTAACCCTCCCATGTCTCCAGGGGTGAGACAAACTTCATTTTGGCCTCAAATCAATAACCAAACCATGTGTTCATTGCTAAGCTGACTGGGGCATGCTGGTCCAAGTGCATCATCTCGTGAATAATATGGGGCAAAGTGCAAGCCTGCTGAGGTGCTGAGGGTGCCCATGGATATGAATGATGCTCTACAAGTGATAAGCGCCCCATGGCTCTCAACGCTTCACCTGTAGGGTGTCATATGCTCCTATAGTGTTCTTGGGTCCTAGTTAAGTTACCCAACCCATGATGAACACCATCCACCAATCACACTCAATATCCAATGTTGCATCTGTTGAGAAATCTAGGGGAAATTAGAAAGTGAAAAATGACTTTGGAAATAAAACGCTAAGTGGGTCTTTATTAAAGTGAGGTGAATTAAAAAATAGAAAGTGAGATTTAAATGCACATTTAATCTCAGCCCTAGATCTAAAGCTATCTCAGCCATTGGATTTAGGGATTCCCCAAAAGTCACTTAGGGTTAGGTTAAAGGAGGAAAAGAAGAGAAAAGTTCATTCAGTCTTTCATGAGCAGATTGAGAGAAGGAGGAAAAGAGAGCAAGAAGAAATTTTTGAGCTTGAGAAGGTGAAGGAGAGAAACAGTTCAACAATCCGTACAACAAGGTTGGCACACAATTCTAGGCAGTTTTGGGCACAAGTTTCAAGGCAGAACTATACAACAGCTTTGGCACACATTCCTAGGCATCCGTACAACAATTTTGGCACATAATTCGAGGAGCATTTATTGCTAGTTTTGAGGCACATATTTCGAGGCAGTCCGTACAGTGAGCAGCTGTCCTTGTGCACATAATCGAGGCAAAAATCGTACAACGTTTATTGTTGTCCCTCTGCATGCATTTCGAGGAGGCCGTACAACATCATTTATTGCTACTTTGCACACTTTTCGAGGAGACAGTACAACATTTATTGCTGTGTTTATTGGGCACGAAATTCAAGGAGTCCGTACAACATTTATTGCTGTCCCTGTTTTACTGTTTGCACAATTTCCGAGGCGGTGGTTAAGCACGGAAAACGAGATAAGTTGTATTTGTTTGATTGCTGGAATTTTCTGTGTATTTCTATTTCACTGTAAAAGCAAAATTATCAGAAATAAAGAAGAGCTCTTGAACTGGTTTTCCCCAAGAGTTGTAGGGGGGTTTTCCAGGGTCATATTGACCAAAAATCAGCGTGTCATTTTCTGTGTGTGGCTGAAATAATTTCTGAGTTTCATTTCTACATTTTCCAGCACTTTGAAATTTCCAAAATTTGTGTTTTCAGAAATATTTATTATTTCCAGCTTGTTGAATGTATGTTTATGGGAATGGGCATTTAACTACATGGGAGTAATAAGGAGAAACTGATAACCGGGGTTGGCTAAGAATTTCTACATGGTATCAGAGTTTGGGTGGCTGAAAAGTGCAGTTTGGGACAACAAGTGAAAAATTACAGCAAGCTTATTTTTCACACAGAAAACTGAACCTTTACCACAACATTGAAATTTTCAGTTTGTTAGGACAGCAAGCATGTCTTTGAGCTTGAGAGTGGAGGATAGGTTGGATGGGCATAGCAACTATAGTACATGGAGGGAGAGAATCCAAAGCATCTTTGAGGAGGCAGAAGTCTGGGGCATAATGGTACATACCACACAACACCCAGTAGCAGTGCCTGCTGACCCTGTTCAACTGGCAAATTTTAATAAGAAGAATGCCAAGGGAAAGAGACTGATTTTGGATGGTATTAAAGACCATGTCATTCCTCATGTGAGAGGAAAGACACTTGCACATGAGATGTGGACATACTTGACCAATCTCTACCAAAGTACCAATGAACTCAGAAAAATGGTCCTAAGGGAGAAGCTGAAGGCCATTAAGATGGCTAAGACTGATGGTGTTACTGCATACCTCACAAAGATTACTAATGTGAGAGATGAGTTGGCAGCTGTTGGAGAGACCATTCCACCCATTGAGTTGGTGCGGATTACATTGAATGGTCTTTCCAAGACATGGGAGAGTTTTGTGGATGGGATTGTTGCACGGGAGACACTTCTCACTTGGGAGAGGTTGTGGGATGATTGCATTCAGAATGAAATCAGAAAGAACCATCTTGGGGCAGCCAAACCGGTTGAGGAGGATGACGATGTAGCATTGTTAGCAAGGGGAAAGAAGGGCAAGGGAAAGAAGCAAGCTTCCATAAGTGGTGGTGGGGGCAAAGGCAAAGGTAAAGGTAAGCAGCAGGAACAAGGAGAAGGATTATTCCAAGGTGAAGTGTTGAAATTGTTAGAAGTTGGGACACTATGCAGTTGTGTGTTCGGAGAAGAAGAAGAAGGGAAAGGACAAGACCATGGCAGCATCAACAGAGATAGAGGACTTCTCGGAGAGTTTTGACCGGGAGTTTGGGTTCATTGCTTGTGAGTCCACTAGTGCAGGATCACCTGCCACAGAAGTTGAGAGGGAGTGTGCACTTCCCTCCACTAGCGGAGCATCTTCAGGTATTTGGTATGTTGACAGTGGGGCTTCACGTCATATGACAGGAGTCCGTGAGTACTTCTCAGAGCTTTCAGAGAGTGGCACTGATATAGAGGTAGTACTCGGAGATGACATCATTGTTAGAGCAGTCGATGTGGGGACATTGACATTTGATAGGGAACCCAAACCTCCCTTGAAAGTGTTGGATGTTCTATATGTGCTAGGGATGAAGAAGAACCTTATATCCGTCTCAGCATTGGAGGACAAAGGGTATGAGGTATTGTTCAGGAGAGGACAAGTGCTTATATATCCCAAGGGCACTCCAGCTTCTTCAGCTAGAGTGATTGGTGTATGCCATGCCAAGGTGTACAAGTTTTCATTTCAGCTCCTTTTGGCATTGAGCAGTAGTACCAGTAGAAGAGTTAGCAGTTCAGAGTTGTGCGAGATTTGGCATCGTAGGATGGGGCACATGTATCATGGGGCCTTGAGGACATTGCGGGAGATCACTACAGGTGTGCCAGATTTCAGTTCTGATCACATTGATACATGCAGAGGATGTGCTATGGGGAAGTTTGCCAAATCCCCTTTTCCCAGTAGTGACAATAGATCGACTGGGATTATTGATTTGATTCATACCGATGTGAGCGGTTGGATGTCTCATGTTTCCTTGAGTGGATATGAGTACTATGTTTTATTCATTGATGATCACTCCAGGAAGACCTGGATTTATTTCTTGAAGACCAAGAGTGAGGTCTTCAAGGGTTTTAGGAGTTCAGAGCTCTCGTGGAGACTCAGACAGGTGGAAGATCAAGTCCCTCAGGTCGGACAATGGAGGGGAGTACACCCTTGGTGAGTTTGTTGATTATTGTGTGGAGGCAAGCATTAGGAGGGAGTTCACAGTTCCTTACAATCCCCAACAGAACGGGGTTGCGGAGAGGAAGAACAGATCCATCGTTGGGGCTGCCAAAGCCATGCTACATGATCAGGGGTTACCGTTGTTTTTGTGGGCAGAGGCTTGCAACATTGCTGTGTATTTGCAGAACATGAGTCCACATCATGCCTTTGGGCATGTGACTCCGGAGGAGGCTTTTCTAGGAAGAAGCTTGATGTTGGTCATTTTCGTATCTTTGGGTGCATTACATACTCCTATGTTCCCAAGGAGAAGAGGACCAAGCTAGAGCCCATTGCAGAGAAGGACATCTTTGTGGGCTATAGTGCGACCTCGAAAGCATTTCAGATTTATATTCCTGCACAAAGGAGAGTTGCTGTCAGGCGAGATGTGAAGTTCGAGGGGGATAGGGCTTTCAGGAGGTCACGGGAGTATCTGGATTCACCAGACCATCAGGAGTAGCTGAGTCAGTCACAGGGATCCAGTGGACAGGGATCAGGAGGTACATCGATTACGGTGTCAGATCCATCAGTGAGCAGTGGCTCGCAAAGTCAGAGGGGTGGTGCTTCGAGCAACATGTAGAGCAGTCTGCAGAGCAGTTCACTAGGCAGTCCACTGATGGATAGTTCACATGGTACTTCAGCATCTACAGGTACAGGTTCAGGCAGGAGGACAACAGACAGACGTTCAGGAGTTCAGGCTTCTGATGAGGATGAGGATTCTCCCTCTCCGGTGGGAGAAGTGTGCTCAGGGAAGAGGAAGCCCAAGTGGCTTCAGGATACCTTGAGAGAGGCCACATCTGTTGCTGGGCCGAAGAGACAGGTCAGAGAGAGCAGACCACCTGAGCGGTTCTGTAGCTATATGGCAATGGTTGCCAGCATCGTTGACTCCGAGCCTTCTAGCTATGAGGAGGCAGCTAGCCAGCAGGTCTGGAGAGAGGCCATGCAGGAGGAGTATTCTTCTATCATGAAGAATGATGTTTGGGAGGTGGTGCCGAGGCTTGAGGGAAAATTCGTGGGTGCTTCCAGATGGCTTTACAAGATAAAGCACACTGCAGATGGCAACATCGAGAAGTTAAAGGCTAGATTTGTGGCTAGAGGGTTCTCACAGGTAGAGGGAGTAGACTATGAGGAGACCTTCGCTCCTGTGGCTCGATATACTTCCATTCGCTCCATTATATCGATAGCAACAGAGATGGGTTGGAAGATCCACCAGATGGATGTGAAGACCGCATTTCTCAATGGCTTCATACACGAGGAGGTGTACATTGAGCAGCCACAGGGCTTTGAGGTGCATGGGAAGGAGTCCCATGTATGCAGACTGAAGAAGGCACTTTATGGTCTGAAGCATGCTCCTAGAGCTTGGTACTCCTGGATTGATATGTACTTGCAGGAGATGGGTTTCACAAAGAGTGATGCAGATCTGAACTTATACTTTATTGTGGTGGGTGAGGAGCCTCTCATTCTGGTGCTGTATGTGGATGACTTGGTCATTACGGGTGCAGAGAGACTCATAGAGGGTTGCAAGAGAGATCTTGCTTCGGAGTTCGAGATGAAAGTCATTGGCTTGATGCATTACCTTTTGGGATTGGAGGTGTGGTAGGAGGAGGGACATTTCTTCCTGGGACAGGGGAAGTATAGTGTGGTCATCCTTAGCAAATTTCACATGGAGGATTGTAAACCCATGTCGACACCTATGATCACTAACTGGAAGAAGCTTCACACTTCAGATTCCAAGTTGGTGGATCCCACATTGTATAGACAGCAGATTGGTTCCTTGATGTATTTGGTCAACACTAGACCAAATATATGTTTTGCAGTCAACACGATGAGCCAGTTCATGTGTGAGCCTAGGAGAGTGCACTAGGTTGCTGTAAAACACATTTTGCGATACTTGCAGGGGACAATGGATTATGGTCTGGATTATAGACAGGGAGATGGAGTGAGATTGGTAGGGTACATTGATTCTGATTGGGCAGGTTGTGATTTTGATAGGAAGAGCACTTTAGGGTGTTGTTTTGGTTTGGGTTCGGTAGTTGTGTCGTGGTTCAGCCGAAAGCAACAGTCAGTAGCATTAAGTTCAGCGGAAGCAGCGTACATGGCAGCCAGTCTAGCTAGCTGTGAGGCCATATGACTTCGCAATATGTTGTTTGGCTTATTTGGTCAGGCATTGAGACCTTCAGTGGTTTACTGTGATAATCAGAGTTGCATTAAACTCACGGAGAATCTAGTGTTTCATGACAGGTCAAAGCATATTGGGATCAAATATAATTTCATCAGAGACTATGTTCAACAGGGTGTTGTGAAGCTTGAGTATATTCCCATAGATGATCAGGTAGCAGATATATTCACCAAAGCCTTACCACGGGGCAAGCATGTCTACTTCAGCGACAAGATGGGGGTGGTGAGGAACACTTTCCTCGGTAAGAGGGAGTGTTAAAATTTGGGTACCAGAGGACAAGTGGTTCCCTAAGGCTTTGATCTTTGGTCTAAGGAAAAGTGTCCAAATGTATTTAACTTTTTCTCCTAAAGTGACTTTATAAGTGATAAAGTCAAATCTAATTTAAAAGTGACTTTATAAGTGATAAAGTTACCAAGTCTAATTTTAAAGTGACTTTATAAGTGATAAAGTTACTAATTCTAATTTTAAAGTGACTTTAATAAAGTCAATGTGAAATTAGAAAGTGAAAAGTGACTTGGGAAATAAAATGCTAAGTGGGTCTTTATTAAAATGGGGTGAATTAAAAAATAGAAAGTGAGATTTAAATGCACATTTAATCTCAGCCCTAGATCTAAAGCTATCTCAGCCATTGGATTTAGGGATTCCCCAAAAGTCACTTAGGGTTAGGTTAAAGGAGGAAAAGAAGAGAAAAGGTCATTCAGTCTTTCATGAGCAGATTGAGAGGAGGAGGAAAAGAGAGCAAGAAGAAATTTCTGAGCTTGATAAGGTGAAGGAGAGAAACAATTCAACAATCCTTACAACAAGGTTGGCACACAGTTCTAGGCAGTTTTGGGCACGAGTTTCAAGGCAGAACCGTACAACAGCTTTGGCATGCATTCTTAGGCAACTGTACAATAGTTTTGGCACATATTTTGAGGAGCATTTATTGCTAGTTTTGAGGCACATATTTCGAGGCAATCCGTACAATGAGTTGCTGTCCCTGTGCACAGAAACCGAGGCAGAAATCGTACATCATTTATCGATGTCCCTTTGCACGCATTTCCAGGAGGCTGTACAATAGCATTTATTGTTGTTCTGCACGCATTTCGAGGCCATACAACAACATTTATTGCTGTGTTTTCATGGCACGAAATTCAAGGAGTTCGTACAACATTTGTTGTTGTCCCTGTTTTACTGTTTGCACAATTTCCGAGGCGGTGGTTAAGCATAGAAAACGAGATAAGTTGTATTTCTTTGGTTGCTAGAATTTTCTATGTATTTCTATTTCACTGTAAAAGCAAAATTATCAGAAATAAAGAAGAGCTCTCGAACTGGTTTTCCGCAAGAATTGTAGGGGGTTTTTCTAGGGTCATATTGATAAAAAATCAATGTGTCATTTTCTGTGTGTGGCTGAAATAATTTCCGAGTTTCATTTCTGCATTTTCCAGCACTTTGAAATTTCCAGAATTTGTGTTTTCAGAAATATTTATTATTTCCAGCTTGTTGAATGTATGTTTATGGGAATGGGCATTTAACTACATAGGAGTAATAAGAAGAACATGATAACCGCAGTTGGCTAAGAATTTCTACAATAGATCTCAACATTTTACTGAATATATACGCGACTCGACAGAACCAAACTTGTGTGTATACGCACCTTCCTCGTGTCAAACCCGCGTATAGATCTAGGACTGTGCAATACTTCAAAACTTCAACCTTACTCAGATCATACCCTTAACTGCAGCAAACATGCGTCAGACCACAGATCTAAATAACTCATAAACAGATCTTGATCCATCATTGTATTCATGAGTGCATCTTTATTTCAGATCTACCAATCAACTATAGCCCATTCCATACAAATATACTTCAGATTGAAGTATTCATTCAATACCCTTACTTATGCACACTTAGCACTTTGATCTTCACCTCCTTATATAGTTTTAGCCTTAGCCAATACCATGAGCCAAAACCACACAAGTGCGATGGTATTCTTCAACGCGATCAAATAGCCGTTGCTGCACTCAATATTGTGGGCTAATACCATGGTAAAGACCCTTGGTATTGTTAAAATTAGTGCGCCAACACATACACAACTTTGCTTCTTTATACCCGCGTGTATATGCGACTTTTCTTCACCAAACCTGCGTATACACTACTTCTGTATATATACACGACTTGGCTTCATTGAACCTGCGTATACACCTGTGTATACGCGACTTCCCTTCATCAAACCTGCGTATATACACGAATTGAACCTATGTATAGACCTGCATATACACGACTTCCCTTCATTAAACCTGTGTATACTTCTTGAAACTTTACCTTCATCATTCCTCTGTCAATGACTAGTATTCCTTTCTCTGTCACATCTGAACTGGCCTATAGATACATCAAGTTTACATCTTCAACAAGTAGGTTGCTATCAAAAGGAAACTCATCGAGTAGGTTGCCATCAAGGACAACATATTACATCATAATGCCAACACTGCGCAGCTACTGACTGGCTCTACGCACTCCTAGATGGAGTAAGTAGATCTACTCTCGGCTACTGCTGCTCTGCAGTGAGAAATTGAATTCCTTGGCTCGGAATACTCTGGGGAAGAAATTCCCTCAATATATGCTCTTCTTTCCTCTTCTGACACTTTTCTGTCCCAGCAACTGCTGCAGAAAATTGTGTCCCAGCTGAAGATCTGCTCTACGCTGAAGCTGTTGCGTTGCTCCCTCTGCCTCTGACAAGATCTCGATCTGGAAATTCACTCTTTGTTGAATAACTCAGACCACAAAAATCAACCTTCCTAGCCAATGGACTGCGCAGCTCCTTTGGGGTTCGATCTGCTGCTTATGCATTCTCTTCGAACTCCCTCTTCTGCTTAGCGGTGGCTCTTCCTGCTACGCTCTTCTTGCTTCTCCTGTGCTCTGATACCATGTGAAAATTCCTAGATCAGAATCCCTACTGCAACAATCTGATGTTATTTCTTCTACTTGTCAATTCTGAATCAAGTCATTTACGGTGTTGCAAAGTAAACATTGAAATAAATACTACTGCAGCCTTCGCAACATAAAAATACTGGGGAAACAAGTACTGAGCAAGAAAGAAGTACACACACACATATACACTGTTGTTTTTGGACAATGTCCCCAGAAAAACCCAATGCGGGAAAACCAGTGCAACAACTGAGAGTTTTAATATTATGCAGTAGTTTCTGAATACAAATCTTTGGATGCCCAATTGGCACTCCGATACAGAGAATCAACTGGCAAAAAGATAGTGAGATAACCTCACACTGGTATGGGAAGATTCAGTACTGATATGATTGGAGATGAGCCCTCTGCGTGGTCTCAGCGCAGTCTCTGCGTCACACCTACGTAGTTACTGCGTCACTGCTGCTGGGATTGTGTTACAACTCCCGACTGATCTTTTGCTGGTTGGAGACTCGATCCTCTGACATCCTGGTCTCACACCCCGACTTTCGGTACTGGATCTCAACTGCTCCTCAACAAAACTTCAGACTCCCTCTAAAACTCTATGCTGCCTCTGCGCTGTCTAGTGTGGCTTTGCGCTGCCTCTTCTGCACTTCTCTCTGCTTCCTCTGCAATGTATTCACCAGATCAGGAATACTTCCTCCGGCCAACTATCTCTGTCCCTCATTGCAAGAAATCACTGCGATGCTCTCTTGAGAAATCGATCTCTTGATCTCTTACTTGATGTGTATTCCAAATGCCCATCAAGCTCCTTATTATAATCTCTTGTTGAAATATCAAAGGCCAAGATTAAAACATAATCAAAGGCTAAGATTAATTGGGAGTTGATCCGTGTCTTTATCTAGAAGATTCACACTCGATCTAATTAATACACTTTAATTAATCACATTTCCTAAGTTTAGACTCAGGAATACATTAAAAATGATTAAATATTTTAATTAAATCATTTCCGGGTGGAATTTCCCAAAACGATTTCTGCGTATTGTGGAATGCATGTGTCTTAGCCTCTCTGCAAAATCTTGAGGCTAGAGCACATTCGATGCTACAAAAATCAACGTTTCCCAGTTCTCATACTAAATGGGACATATGAAGGGAAAGTGTTCCTCAATCTCGATCTCTTGGAGATGGCATAACTGACTAGTTCTCTCCATCCATAGGATGTGGTGGTTTGACTCAACTCTTAAGCAGTGAGAACCAACCTGCAACTGACTGAGCGAAATTGCAAGGCAATCTGACCAATGGCGTTGAGTGTCACTGGGGTGGACAATGAGTCCGTCCTACAGCTGTAAAATGTCCTTGTAATAGAACCTCATTTTGGGACATAGAGCATAGAGGATTTGCCAATTCGACAAGATTTTGTAAAGTCAAAATGATTGGAAATTTCAACAACAAAAGGAGGAAGTTGCAAGGAAAAGTTACGGAATTCTGACTATTCTGTGTTAGGAAAAGATAAAGATTTTTTCATATGAAAAACAAAAAACAAACCCTACTCATGAAGTCAAATGTTTAAATCGTAAGTAAATGTCAATTTCAAAAGTGGGAAAACAGTGTGGTCATAAAGAAAACCTACAATCTCATTTGAATTTAAAGATAAAAATTGTGGGTGTTTTATTTATTAAATTATTGACAAATCAAATAAAGTATTTGATAGCGATGTAAGTACACAACCGAAGGTTAATCAAGAGCATCCTAAAATAGAGATCAAAGAAAAGCATTTTAGAATAAAATCTTATTGTCATCCCAATCGTGAGAGCTACTGCTTTGGTAAGTCAACTTACAGACATTTGCATACTTCTGAACAAAGATGATACCCGGTTTACATTCTAAAAAATCTAAAGTTCAATACGAGTGTTTTCTGAAGACATACTTGGAGTCATCATACAAAAATCTTTTTCAAATATCATGTCGATAAATATTTCCAATAAAAGTTTATTTAAAATGGATTGACGTTTCTACAATGCTTCAATGTTACTTTGGGCTTTGATGATCTTTTTATTTTTGTTGTGCCTCAAAGATGAAGTCTTCCAAGATGGAATTTATTTAAAATGGATTGACGTTTCTACAATGCTTCAATATTACTTTTGGCTTTGATGATCTTTTTCTTTTTGTTTTGTCGTGCCTCAAAGATGAAGCCTTCGAAGATGGAATGTAAGATACCTAATTATTAGATATTATAATAACAATTATGTAGAGCTGTGTCCATTAAGATAGTCATGTCTCTTATGTCTTTTATATATATATGTGTGTGTGTGTGTTACCGTTCTCGGTTGCGTATCATTATCTCTTGTATATTTATTTTCTTCCCTTTGGACCATATGGGTTTTTGCATTCAAGCATTACTACATTTCGTCGACCTTGACTAGTTCTATTGCAAGGTACATAACATAATCATGTATTTAATTCAAATTGTGGCTTTGAGTATTGTTGATCACCTATAGACATCAATATCATGTGTTTTCCTAACTTTTCCACATCACTCCATGACCCCTATGTCTCACCTTCACTCCTATATTAGGATTGCAATTGACATTTTGTTCATGTCCTAAAATTTGTGTACTGACAGTCATTTTAGGATAATGCCTGATATTTTATGTTTTCCATTTGAAACACTTTACCCCACATCTCACTTTTCAATTTCGTAACAGGTGACATGGTGGATCGACTCTGTAGTGTGCCAGAGATAAAGTTCTACTTCAGTAACTACCTAGCAAATCTTCAAAATGGTGGTTTTGCAAAACCAAATAAAAATTGCAATATTTCGTCATGGGTTTCGGGCTGTGAATCAGGATGGTCAAGTACTTTATCACTGCCATTTCAGCAACCTGGGCTACATAATTCCAGTGAAATACCTGCTCGAACTGCAAATTCTGAGCCATGTTGCGAAGGATTTTTCTGTCCTCCTGGCTTGACCTGCATGATTCGTAAGTTTTAAAACATTTTATACTTTAGCTTTCTTTCTTTACAAGAAATTGCTTACATTTATTCTAGCTTGAATTTGAATATGTACTATGTGCTACTGAAAACAACTTTTAAATATATTATGTTGCGATTACCAGCTCCATCATCAATTTGCTATGATATAATTATGATTTTATTTTGAAAACATGCATCTTGTATTACATTATTACACAGAATGATACATCAAGCAGGACATCTTATATTTGATCTATGCTACGATAAATGAGAAATGCAAAATGCAATTTGAGATGTGTACAATACGGGAAACATAAACTCTCAGGAACCATTTCAGGGCCTCTAGTTCTTTTTTAATATATATTCAAAAATTATAATTAAAAAAGTTATTCAAATTTCTTCAAGTACATGTATAAATATTTTATATTCGTAACAATATGATATATTTAATAATAATAAGAGGATATTGGTTTCACTTAAACATCGGCAAAAGATTGCAATACCTTCAGATTGACACAAGAAGACATAAAATTCTGTCCTGTAAGTATACAGACATATTTGAATGAGTGATTCAACTGAAAACATGATATCCAACACACACCGAATATCATACCCCTATGAATCATTAATAGATTCCATTTGATGGTCACATTTCATTTGTTATGCTCAAGGAGAGATGACACTTCACACATTGCAGATAAATCGAAAATGTGCCTCATGTTAACGTTTATATTTGCATTCTATAGAGAATTTTAAGTAACAGTCAGTCAAATAAGATGGTACAACGAATGAAGCTCAATGGAGCTAGTTTTAATGACCAAACAAAAATCATTACAATGTCCTTGATATGGTGAGCTCTAGGATATCTTTCCATGCAGTTGGGAAAAGATCAGCACAACTTGAGATTGGCATGAGAGTTAATGAAACTCTGCTATGCAATTTGCACAAATATAGCGGAACGATTGATTCACCTAAAAACATGAGGTCAAACACAATGAATATTAGATAGTAGCCTTTAACATTGACACATATCATGAGTAAAGTTTTTGAACAGCAAACATAAGCATTTTGATAAGTAAATGTGAACTTGATAGCTGAGTAAAGATTTCATAGCAGATGAAAGAAACAACTGTGTTTCTTTAGAAGTACAGGTGTGCCAGAGCTCACTGGGATCTGATTTTGGGCTTCCTGGAATCATATCCTATGCAGCCTTTTTCTTGGAAGGTGCCGTATTATGGGATTTTGATGTTGTTGCTCCATCTTGCTTCTGAGGAGTGTGGCATCTGATACGTCCCAGAGGATAAGATGTATTTCTGTTTTCAACAACTAACAATTTTCTTTAGAATTTTTCTGTGTGTTGTTTGCTGAACTTAATGTCCAATTTAGAGGAAAGGGCTCTCTCACTATTTAAGAGAGTAACAATTGACTGTCGGGCTCAAACTATTTTAAGGAATTTTTGTTATCAGTTAAATAAATGTGAGTTGGTTTTTAACTTTGTGTTTTTGATGTTACTATGAGAAACATTTTTTATTTTAAAAAGCTTGTGTGAGCAAGAACCAGCCTAAACTTACATTGTCAAGTAGAATACAAAGTAGGTGTTATTGCAGCTTGCAAAAAAGTTTGGCTAAGAAGAACAATTGAACATGAACAAGAACTTACAACCGCCTTATTTTGTGACACTCAAAAGTATGATAAAACCGACATAAAATTGCATCTTCCATGCCAGAACAAAGCATATTAAAGTTCACCTACTTCATTGTCACACACAATGTCAGGTAGTAGGTATGATAACCAAAGTGTTGGCTGAAGACAAGTTCCAAAATTTTTGAAGTATTCTTGGAGTGAAAAACAAAATAGTCATGAAGGGGAAAATGTTTGAATACCAATGATTGTTTAGTTTTGTATTGTTTTCAAGTTATCCGTATGCAATGGATGATGTAGGATATTTTTAGAATAAAATTCTTCAAATTTATTTATTAATAACGGTGCATTTCATTAAAAAAAAGGCTGCTAAAGCAACTGACATGAGCAAAAAGGTCAGGTCTTGGTGCAAAGTTTTCTAGCCCTAGGTGATTGCTGTCCTAATGTTCTCTCATTAAATAATTCAAAACAGAGTTTATTTAATAACAGAAAATTAAACTTCTGAATATTACATTAGTCACAAAATAGCTGAAAAAATAACAGCGGAAGAAATAAAACACATACACAGGAATTTCTCCTTATAATCAGCTTTTCATTCCTTTGATCAAATCTTACAAGGTGACCTCTACAGTCTGCCTGAACTAGCAGCGGTGCAGTCAATCAAATCACCTTGAACAGCAATGCATTGCCTGTGTAAAAGAGGGTATAGTTACAACAATATGGCCAGCTATCGTTTTTCCTTTCCTTCAACAACAAATTGTTCTCTCTCGTCTCATCACTGAAGCAATTCCAGCAATCCACATAATACTGTGTACAGCCAGATATGAGGGTGTATGGCCTGTGCATAAGAAGGAACAACTACATTAGTGGCACAACCTATACAACTTCTTGTATTTATTGGCCACTTCCACAATCTACTCTTCTTCTCCTTGAATGCATTATCCACCCTCTTTTATCTCTCTCTCCCTCTCCTCGTATGAGAATGATCATTTCTATATTGTCGTCTTTATGCCTTGAGAAAAGAAATAATCTCCTTGATTTTAGCTACCAATCTCAATCTTGAGATGTACGACTTAGATTAAGTCCTAACTAGAACATTTCATTTAGATCCCCAGGACTAGGTTAAATTCAAAACATTATACATTCACTTTTATTTTTAACTTTCAAGTGAAATTGCAAGATGGCATTTGTGATCACCTTTCCTAGGTGGTTATTAAATTAAATGTATTGAACCACTTTATGCACTTTCATATTGAAATCTGTGCAAGAAGTTTCTGCTTGAGCTACATTTCTCAACACTCCCTCTTAATGAAAAGGAATTCTACTGGAATCCAAGTATGTATCTAAATGCTTCAACTTTCCCCTTTTCTGAGGGCTTGATGAGAATATCAACGACTTATTATCTGGAAATATACTAGAGTTTCACTGTTCCCTTTTAAATCCTGTATTATATGAAGTGATATATGATCTTTTTATAGACTTGGACTTATCATGAAACTTTGGATTCTCAAATAGTTTGATAAAACTCTAATTATTACAGTAAATGACGTTGTAACTATTTTTTTACCTATGCAATTTATTTTTAAATTGTAGAGTTTTTCAAAACTATTTTTTTTTTTTTTTTTTTTTTAAATTTTATTCACACTATGTAATAAAGTTTGGCATATGTTTATAAATGCCTCTTTAATTAAATTTTAGGCTCAAATAGTCTTTGTTTAAAATTTACTTGAATAATACCGCCAACAGTTATTTTCCGAGCAACTTTCGATGACGTTGATCATCTTTGCCGTAATCAAGGGAAGAGACGAGATTGCAGGACCCCCTTGCGCTCCCAACATTTAACGAGGGGGGGGAGGGGGGGTCCGCAAAACGGTTTCATTGAAACTGCCAAGCCTAACATATCACATGCTCAGCCATTGCGGGACCCCCCCTCATGAATACCATTTACCGTTACACCCCTCGCAAACCACTTTCCACTCAAATTGCCCGCCTCCACCACTTTATCCCTTACGCTAAAATGATCGCCATATTGACCCCCGTCATTTGTTCCGATAGTTTAACCATTTAACCATTAAGTCATTAATGCATTCCCACCAAGGTCCCGATAGTTGTTTGGTGACGCGCCAAGCATTAATTTCAGTAATGACTATCCTAAATTATTTGTTAAACCAATTTATCCTTCATCAACCTATTTTTTTCCTTCATTTTGCCAGTGTTAACAGAGGCATAGTTTTTAAAATCGGCTAGTCTGAACCGGAAACTGGTCAAACCGGCTGGTTCCTTCACAAACCGGCCAATTTATTGCCAGGCTAGCTATGGACCCCATAGAATGCAGTTGTTACACAACATTTTGTCACTGTCTTTTTACTCCTTGTTCCTAGATCTTGGAGAACTCATACAATGGTCCCTGTGTACTTTTCCAATCATGGAGCACATGCCCTTGGATCCCACAAAGTCTGAAGATAAATTCCTCTTTGACTCATTTATGGAGAACTCCCTAAAAATTTGCTTTTTTGGACCGGCACGACCACCCAGTGTTTCACCAGCACTTATGGCAAAACCTTAGCCCGTGACCCGCACTGATCGGCGCTGGTATGGGCTCCATACACGCGCTAATCCACTTCTAGAAGTGGTTCAGAAATGGAAGCGAAGCTTCATGGCCTAGAAGCTTCGAGAGCGGAGGGTTGGATGTTTGTTGATCATGATATGGTCGAGATTTCTCTTTTGGGTTTCTTGTTCCTACAAAAGAGGAACCACTCAAGGAGATAAGGCCTCCTTACATTTTACGAGGATCCATGTCCCCTCCTCCAATGGCTATAAAATGATCCCTTTCCACGTGCCTCTGCTAGAACCTAAGTTGCACTGAAACGGATATGGGAAATTATACGAATACGGGGTTTGAAACAGATACGGCAAATTTTCAAAAAATCTGGATACGATACGACAGGAAACGACACATTATATATATATATATATATATATATATATATATATATATATATATATAACAAAATAAGAATTTCATATTGCCATTCATCTTTGAGATTCTAGATTATATCTAAATAGTAAAAATGCATAATCATCTATCATCAATGATCATCATCTAGATTCTATCATCTATTCATCAATTATCATATATGAATTATGATTTATCATCTATCATCATCATCAATTCAGCATAAAGTTATTCATCTATCTATTATCATCAATTCAACATAAAGTTACAAATTGAAAATTCATAAATGATGAATCATGATTCAAGTTCAACATATCATCAAGTTTTTGTTTCTAATTTCAATCATCAACATAAATATCATTTACATATCATCAAATATGTCTTCAAGTTCATTCTTGTCACTATGAAGTTCCACATCATCTCTAGAAATGGGAACATTGCTGCCATGTCCACTTGAAGATCCATCTATTGGTGACTCCGCATCAAACAAAGTCATATGAGACCTGGCATTCAATGTCATATTCAAGTCAGGCAACATTGGTTCCACATCCCATAATGGCGGTACCAAATTTGTATTCATCTCTCTTGTGTGACAAAAGGCGAAGGTTTGAATGAACATACACTAGTTCCTCAGCCTTCTTAGAGGCCAATCTGTTTCGCTTCACCAAATGGATGAAGCCATATGTACTCCAATTCCTTTCTGCTGAAGAGGAACTAGCAACCTGTGACAAGATACTGATGGCCAAATTTTGTATATGTGGAAGTTCCACACCATAGTAGTTCCACCATTCAATTGGACTCATTGCCCTCTTGTCCCGCATACAATCAATATCAGAACCCCAACCCTCTGATCCCACAAAATGAGCAAACTCTGAACGAATCCAATACCCAATTTCAGGATCTGTAAATTTTTTTCTAAAAGCCTTTTTAAATCCTTGTGAGACTTTTGGGTCTTTGCTTGGTGCATTTCTTTCTGGATCACTTAGCAACTCTGTAGCATAATATTTTGGATTCACTGCATAGGCCACAAGGTGCAATGGCGCGGTCATCTTGTTCTACCTTTTGGTCAATATATCTTTTACTTCTCTGTAAAAGAATTCATCTGGGTCATTCTCTTTGGCATTTATAACCATCTTTATCTTCTCTGTCATGGAATCAATGCCTTTATACACCTCTCCCAAATTAGGCATATATGTGTCAAACATACGAAGCAAATCCACTATTGGCTTAGTAAATGCCAAAAGGTACTCACCTTTATCCCACCATTCATCATCAACAACCAATTTTTTAACTGTTTGTGCACTATCAGATTGGGACTGCCTCCATTGATTCCAAAGAGAACTGCATACCATTGATTGTAATGCATCTTTCACCTGCATAAGCCTTGTTAAGACTATGATGTGAGAAGCAAATCGAGTCTCGGCAACCTGCAACTGCCAAACTTTCAATGTTTCAATAAATTAAAAAATTAAAATCATAATTTGAATCTTGATTGAAAAACTATTATTTGATTAATGTTTAGGTACCTTAAGGAGCTCCAACTTTGCAAATTCTCTATAGATAGATGCCTTGGGACATGTGGTGGTTTGTGATGAATGCTTGAATTTCTTTTGTCTTTTAAAAAATAAAACGAATCCACTCGATTCACTTCTCCATCTTGCTCAACATGAGGTTCAATGAATGTACAGCACAAGGGGTCCAAAAGATGTGCTGATATTTGCCTTCAATAATTAGGCTTGCTGCTCTACACACCGTTGCATTGTCAGTTATTACCTGGACAACATTTTCTGGCCCCACCAATTCAATTGCTTCAATCAAGATGTCAGCAATGAATTGAGAATATTTTATTTGCCCCTCACAATCCACTGCCTTTAAAAACATTGCCCCCTTTGGGCTCTGAGCAATCACATTGATCAAAGGCCTATTCCTTTGATCTTTTCATCCATAAGAAATGATGGACACTCCTGAAATGCGCCATGAATTACAAATGGGGCTTAATTTAGCCTCCAAATCTAACTTTTCAGCACTCAACATTGTAGTGTGGACCTTCTCATATTCAGGGCTCTTGAACCCTTTTGGGGCTTCATTCACTGCTTTTATCATCTTTGCCCAGTAAGGAGATTGCACAAGGTTAAAAGGAAGGCCATTTGCATAAATGCATTGACCAATTGTTGCATTTGCAATCTCTCGAGCATCATTATTAAACTCTTTTCAAGCGGTCCCAAATTAAACCGTTTGTTTGAACCAACAATTCCATGAGAATGAAGTGGAGGCTTTGATAAAGATGCTCCCAACCTTGTAGAATTTGCCTCATCTTGTTCTTTATGATATTTTGCAAGTTTTGTCTTGCTTAAACCATTTCCATCTGTCCCATTCTCTTTAGGTGGGCCACTGCATATTCGAGCCCCATTGCCTTTTAACCCAAGTAAATGTACTTTCACTTGTGTGTATGATCCCGTAAAATCATTTTTACATTCACTGCAAACCCATGCCAATGAGCCGCCTCCTTGGATCTTCTCAACAATAGTTACATATTTCCAAAGTGGTGACTTTGAATCAACTTTAGGGGAAGATTTAATTTCATTCTCTAGTGTCTTTGCCTCACGAATGATTGCACTTGAAGTTGCCATTAATGATGATATAAATTAATCTGCAAAATAAAAATTAAAATCAATGGGTCACATACATGAAGTTTGAACTTTGTTCGTAATAAGTATATCAAACACACACACACACACACACACACACACACACATATATGAGTTTGAAACTTTGATATTAGTTTGATAAATTTATATGAGTTCTCATAGTCACTGCTCAGTTTGTCGTAATATTAGACTCTCTCCAAGTATATTGAGTTCTGCTTCAGAAACTAGTACTACCAGAAAAACAAATCCCTACAGTCATTCTTTGTCAAAATTATCAAAGGAAGAATCCATAATGGATTGCATTGCAAGACTTGGTGAATCTCTGAATTTCCTTGGTCCTAAAAGTTTAATAGTGACCTTATGATTGTAGAGGTATATGTACAAGATTCTCATTGTTTCATTACATCAACTAGACAAGGATATGTGTGGCTGTTGGTATTCTTTATCCTTTTGATGAGACTGTGATTTAGAGAAGATAATCTACATCAAGACCTTGATAGCAGGTGCTTGCCTTAACTAGTTAACTGTGACTTTAACAATGATAACATTGACATTTAATGGACAACAAGTGATACTTGACCGTGACCTCACTTAACTATGTTACCTAGATTTGGCTTTGACTTGACATTCACCTTTAAGATACTTAGAGTCTTAGTCTTAGAATGATAAGGCTTTAGAATAGAACTTGGCAATACAAAAAAGAAATTCCAAAACTTGATCCAGAGAACAAGCTACAACGGTGGCCTTTCAGAAAGGAAAAGAGTGTGTCTGTCTCCATTACCCTGATAAAATTCCATTGAGTACAAGTATGTTTGCATAATGCATGTATCACTGGCTAACTGCCAAACCTTATTAGCGCACTTCAGGGATGCTTTTCATTGTTCCAGTGTAGTTAAGTATGTTTCTTAGTGTTCCCATGCTCTTATAAATAAACAATTAGACCCATTTCCTCAATCATTCTCTCAAGGTCTCAAAGCTATGAGCACTATACAATCCATGTTCTGAATTTCTAAGGTATATTTGTCATGTTTTAGTATACTGGTCACTTGATTGACGTGTACACTGAAAACAAAACAAAATTATGCGGTACATTTCATAAGCATAGGTCTACCGCACTCCCTTTCACTCCTCCGGCCAACAGGTAAAGATAATTTGTATTCACCAAACACTCTCGACTCTTAGACCTAGGCATAACTAGTATATTGATTTTGACTTATTAAATGAATGACAGTTGATGTTATCAACAACAAGTGACAACTACTTACAAGTTACTATCTAGATTTTGCACCAAATTGCTGAAATTGTAATGGGGAATTTCCACGTGTTCACAGCCTCACAACGACCAAGTTGCCAACCTTGCTCGCAGCTCAAGCGGCAAGCCTCGACCCTCAAGAGTCAACGATGACTGTGCTCTGCTGCTCCAGACTCGGCCCTGCCTGCGCTCACGGCGTGCTCCAGCCTCCGACGCAACCCTGTAGGTTGAGGCAGTGAGGGGACTGTAATCTCCCCGTGTGGCAGTGTGTGCAGTCACTGGTGCGCTGAAGCTCAGCTCGGGAGTCAGTGATGACGTCTAGTCTTCTAGACTCACACAGTCACACTCACTCTTCGCGACGACGTCTCAAACTCATAGTGTCACACTCTTCGTAGCGGCTGCGTGCTCTTGCTCAAACAATAAAACTCAGACTCTAGTTGCGGCAGGCTTGCTCCACGATAAAAACAAAAACCACATTAACCTTTACGCATCCCTAACTTACCTTTAGACTCTAAAGGTAGCGTTTTCGGCATAAATTTGGCTGGAGATAAAACACGTTTCACCAAAATCGGGATACGTATAAAAAATTTCGAAATATAAAAAAATTCAAATACATTTCAGAATTTTTAAAAATGGCACGAAAACGACAAACTCCAAAAAAAACGTATCCAAAATTTATGAAACGGGACTGGATCAACACCATTTTCGAAGAGTATCGTACAGGTTTCCGTTTCGGAAACGAGGATGCGAGTTTTCGAGGGCTAAGGCTGGCATTTCCGGCAACTTAGGCTAGAACGGAAGTAGAACAGAAGAGGAAAGAATCTGAAGATTGCTTTAGCTATAGAAGGAGAGAGTTGAGATCCTTAGCCTCCATGTGTTAAGATTGGAAAATAGTGTTTTGGAGATGTGCTTGGATTCGGACCCGTCATAGGAGAGCTCCGACATCAAGGCAAAGGTTGTAACTCCCCTTTCTGATCATTAATAGAATACAACTAGTTTTTACTTTCCATTTTCGTTTGTTATTATGATGAAAAGTCTAATATTCCTTGATATGTTAGATAGATTTCATTCAATATAAGTATTATTTGTTCTATCTTGTTCTGTATTGTTTTTTGTCTCTTGTCATAGGTATTGATTGTAAAAAGGAGCAAGGAACGTGATCTAGAGCGAAGGATAAGTGGATGCACTCCAAGGGAACCAATAATCGACACAAGTTTAAGGTAAGTACTCCCATCGTTTGTTTCCGATTGAATGTAATCTTGGAAAGTAGATGCTTGTTTTTCTTGTTTGTTGCTAGACCCACTCTAGGGCTAGAGGGATCGTCTCTGTCCGCAGAGAGGATTTACCTTAACAACAAACTGGCGACCATACCAGGGAATTCTTCTAGTGTCCTTCAAACACTTTGAGATTTTGATTTTTCGACCACTTTCATTGAATGCCCATTTCTCTCTTGATTTTAGCTTCAGTGATTGATTGCAGTCAACAACCTTCTTTTCGAAATGATAAATATAGCCTTGTTTGTGAAACCCTTCTATTTTTTGTGTTATTCCTCGATCAATGCTGCTAAGTCTTTGACATAAGCGCTGAATGGCGTTGGTTTCATTAAAATAGAAGCGCTTATCCCCTTCCAGCGCTAGATGCAACCTCACAGGCGCACTGATTTCTGAGTATGTTTTTTTTAGGGTTTCTCTTCATTGATTGCTAATGTGTCTTATCCTTCTAGGATTCTTTCTTTGCTCAAGATTGCCCTTATTCTCTTATGTTCAAGTGAATGGATTGCCACAATTAGCTAAGCACCTAGAAACAGATCATTTGCCCTCCTTTGACAGATCACTTCCTGTCGACTTCAACTCATTATCCGAGAAGCTGATCTAGAGATTCCCTTCTGGTACCTTATAGCTTGCATGCCTTAATGGCAAGTTCTTCGCATTCAACGACATGTTCTCATCATTGGCCTTCGATCGAGTGATTTCACGGATGTTCGACTTCAGTTCCTTATTCACATCTCGTGATATGTACTACTGGTACCTTGAGGACCATTGTCATTATTGGTGGTTCCTCTCGCGCCTGTTAACGATTTACATCATTGACTGGTAATCAGACGACTTTCCTGCATGTTCGACTTCAACTCGTTTATTCGCATGAGTCCACATTTGTGATCCTTCTTATTCTGGATGGCTATGCCCATACCATGGATCCATTTACATGATTTGTTTATGGATGACTGCGTCCATACCTTGTGTTCATGTATTTCTAGCAGAGGTTTCAGTTATGTATGTCATTATGTATGTATCTATATGCTTGATTCACAGGTCTTCCGATGACAACGTCCTGGTCCTTGCACGTACTCATAAAGCATTTCAACCCTCCCTCTCGTTCTGCCTTCATGCTTTAGGGGGCATTTGTTACACAACATTTTGTCACTGTCCTTTTACTCCCTGTTCCTAGATCTTGGAGAACTCATACAGTGGTCCCTGTGTACTTTTCCCATCATAGAGCACATGCTCTTGGATTCCATAAAGTCTGAAGATCAATTACTCTTTGACTCATTTCTGGAGAAACTCCCTAAAAATATGATTCTTTGGATCGACGCGACCACCTAGTGTTTCGCCAGCGCTTATGGCAAAACCTTAGCTTGTGACATGCGCTGATTGGCGCTGGTATGGACTCCATACTTGCGTTGATCGACTTCTGGAAGTGTTTCAAAAATGAAAGCGAAGCTTCATGGCCTAGAAGCTTCAAGAGCAGATTGCTGGATGTTTGTTGATCATGATATGGTCGAGATTTCTCTTTTGGGTTTCTTGTTCCTACAAAAGAGGAACCACTCAAGGAGATAAGGCCTCCCATTTTATGAGGATCCATGTCCCCTCCTCCCATGGCTATAAAATGATCCCTTTCCACATGTTTGCTAGAACGGAAGTAGAATAGAAGAGGAAAGAATCTGAAGATTGCTTTAGCTATAGAAGGAGAGAGTTGGGATCCTTAGCCTCCATGTGTTAAGATTGGAAAAGAGTGTTTTGAAGACGTGCTTAGATTCAGACTTGTCAAAGGAGAGCTTCGACATCAAGGCGAAGGTTGTAACTCCCCTTTCTGATCATCAATAAAATACGACTGGTTTTTACTTTCCATTTTCGTTTGTTATTATGATGAAAAGTCTAATATTCCTTGATATGTTAGATAGATTTCATTCAATATAAGTATTATTTGTTCTATCTCGTTCCGTATTGTTTTCTGTCTCTTGGCACAAGTATTGATCGTAAAAAGGAGCAAGGAACGTGATCTGGAGCTAAGGATAAGTGGATGCACTCCAAGGGAACAAGTAATCGACGCAAGTTTAAGGTAGGTACTCCTATCATTTGTTTCCGATTGAATGTAATCTAGGAAAGTAGATGCTTGTTTGTTTTGTTTGTTGCTAGACCCACTCTAGGGCTAGAGGGATCGTCTTTGTCCGCAGGGAGGATTTACCTTGACAACAATAATATTGTGAGTTTTGATGCAGTTTTGAGGGAAATTTGGGGTTGTTTCCCTCCAAAAAGAACCCCTTTCAGAAAAGCATGCCTCCCCTCTCATTTGCCTCACACATATCAACCCTGACAACACTAGCAATCAATGGTAATGTTAAATTCTTAAAGTAAAAGTGACATTTCCTTTATTTTTCATTTTCATCCTTTTACATAAATTTTTAACATTACCATGAAATGACTGAGGATGTTTGAGAGTGGTTTCGACCTCATTGGATTTCATATGGAGAAACTAGAATTTTAGAGTTCACTCAAAATTCAACAGACTTAATGGTTTTCAAGATTTCATGTTTTGGGGGTTTGCAATGTTTCCATTTGATTCTATCATGCATGAGGGTATGAGATTGGTATTTGATCAAGAGCATGAAGCCCTTTAAGAACCTTGATGTTGGTGGCATTAATTTTTGAACTTTGTTGATGTTGGTGGTATTGATGGTTGAACCTCTCTACAATGGCCTTAACAAGAATATACCCTCACTCAAAGGAAAATAATTGGTTAGACATGCGAAGCTTTTTCTACCACATTATAAGGTTGAGGAGATGAACCCTTTACTCAAACCAAAATCACTAGTTAGGCATGTTAAACTTTTTCATTTTTTTATCATATTACAAGGTTGAACAATCCAAGTCTGAGGAGTTTGAGCGAGATGATGTTTATGTATCTCTTACTGATGATCCCATTTTTAGTAATGTTGAATCAATGATGAGTTTCATGAGTGATCATGTTGATCAGTGATTTGTAGTTTTGATGTCTATTTCTGCTACTACTACTACCACTACTGCTAATGTTGCAGAGGAGTTTTAGGAATCCCCAAACACTCAACCAAATTATTTATGTAGCTCATGTTGATGGTCCCCTTGTCTAGTAGTGGTGATGAGTTTGATCATGATGAAGAGTGATCATGCTGATCAATGATATGTAGACTTGTAGTAGGCCAGTGACCTGATAGCTTATAACATTGTTTTTGGACTCTAGAGGTCATTTAGAGCCTCATTGATTATGTATTCCATTGTTGATATGTATTGCACTGGGTACCAATTTGATATATTCACCTTTACCTGGTATATAGATGAGCAAATTTTGCATATTTTGTCTCTATTAGTTTGGAATTGTTACCACTCAAACCAACAGGGGACCTAAGAGGGGTTCCTATGAGGGCCACTGTGAGGTAAAGGGCAATGATGGAGACTTAGCCCACTGTCACCACAACTAAGACTCCTTGCTCTTTATGGAATTTCACTGATGGGAGGAGACCCGATAGTTTAGGAGTCGCTTGTAAAGTATAGATCAATGAATAGGTGTGAAGTGACCCTAGGATAGAATGAAGAATGAAACTTACTTTCCTTTTAAGCAAGGGACTTGATCTTCCGGGGAGAAGGGGTGAGGATTGGAGGGTTGAGGTAGAAGAATGAGAGTTACAAAGAGGGTTCTCAACCCCTAGAATCCTTTGGGAACTTGGATTCCCGAGTAGTCCTTGATAAATCAACTTTGATAAAGAATGGG
The DNA here is from genome assembly GCA_034641835.2 of Pinus albicaulis. Lineage (NCBI taxonomy): Eukaryota > Viridiplantae > Streptophyta > Pinopsida > Pinales > Pinaceae > Pinus > Pinus albicaulis. The sequence goes on along the minus strand of CM076569.1, from coordinate 272,443,883 downwards.
ACCACACAAGGCCAAGTGGACCCAGCCCAGGTTAGGGGATGGATTTTGGCACCCAATGATGTTCTTAACTCGGTCAAGGTGAGGGGAAGGGATCAAACAAGAATTTTCTTCCAATAATGCCAAATTGATCCTAAAAGGTACTAGCCTTGGGAACACCTAGGCAAAAATTGATCCTAGAGCTAGGGCTTGAGGTATCTAGAGATTCCACCATCGGAATTGGCCCAAATTTGGAGGAGAGTGAGAGGACCCACCAATGCAATTGACTCTAGGAGATCGAAGTTTTCCTGTGGCTAGATTCGTGGGAAATTGATGCCCTAGGTGACCTAATGGGGTTAGACCTGGGGAAAAAAGGAAAAATGTAAAAAAAGGGGAAAATGATCACCCTGTTGTGAGGGATTATGTGTGATTCACTTGGAGATATGGAGTCAAGGATAATTAAGAAGATGGAATGTATTTCTATCATTCAAGAAGGCTTCAAAGTCCACTTCGTCCAATGTTAGAGGCTAGAGAAGAAAAGTGACTTTAAAACAGTTATACTTCTTACAAATTGTGAAGGCTTATCTCTAGGAAATTTCATTCATATAACATGGCCCATAAACATATATACGCTAAAATAGACACATAATTCCACATTTAACTTATGTAGCGATTAGCTCTAATCATAGCAAAGTTCAAATGTATGCAACAACAAGAAAAATGACATCAAATTTGCACTTACATGTTATAGAATATATCCAACGAGCATCACATTCGCAATATAAGAAGCTCCAAGATAGAGAGAACCCAAATCCAAACAATAAAATTCATCCATCATCCAAAAATATCCACCAAGGAAAAATTATGAAATTCTCTTAAGAGAGAGAGATCCCAATCCAAGTGAGGATACAAATGAATACAACTAACTCCTATTTGTACACCAATTAGAAGTTCGATTTAGCTAATGAGCCTACATTAGCCCCTAAAAATAAAATAATGTGCAAATAAACTAACTTTTGGTGACAAGCCCACCAAACTAGCTCATAAATGAAATAATAAGCCTCTTAGGAGGTCAAATAATAATATATGCATGTCGTGGGGCCCTCCAAGAGGCCTGATAAGGTTTAGAAGTGTCATAATGATGAATAAAATCCATAAAATGTGATGGACATGGCGCTGGCCCCTTGTTCTCCATGTAGTAGAGCTGTGGTGCTCCCAACGGGTGTGGGGGCACACCAATGATCCCATGGGTCTCCATATGAGTCGAATATGCATGTAGATCATTTGTAAGGGCTCAAATGATGGAATGAACGCCGCCAAGTCAGCGTACAAGTCCGAGAACACCTGCCAAGTGTGTGGTGCTCATGTGGGACCTAGTGGGCATAGTGTACCAAGTGCATCATCCTTGTCCCAAAGATGGATCTCTAGTAATATCTGAACATCGGTGGGGATCCATGGAGTTTTTTCTGCTGCTGTGGAGGCCCATGTCTCTCTACACACCCTACATGTGCCAATGTAGTACTCTGGGAGGTTAGGACCCCACATAGGGAGACCAAACCCAAATGGACACCATTTGTAATCCTGTATAAGATCCAATTCGTCCCCCAACCTTCCAGTACAACAAATCATTAGAGTAATCGTGTAAGAGAGCTTACAAACCATAAACAACAAAGTGAGCACTTCATAATGGCATGCCCTTCCGTAGTGGTCTTTGGCATGTGCTAATGTTTCCAAGCTCCAAAAGGGGTTAGCCAGGTACCTTATTAGGTGGTTTCTTCCCTTAGAGGGGACAACATGTCCAATGTACATCCCTTAAATGGGGGTGGAAAGTGATAAAGAAGTAAAATGGAATAGGGAATGAGAGAGACAATCCTGGGCCACGTATTGGGGCTCAAGAGTAGCTTGAGAAGGGGAAGCCCACACATGGTATATAATGTGTAGGAGGGAGAAATCGTGGTACATGAGGTGCCCCGATCTTGATTTTTCCACCCTTCTTTATATTCCTTTTGCCTTTTATGAATTTTCTTTAATTAACTGCTCGAGGCTCAAAGGACAAGAGCATGATGTGTAAGATATAGCAATGATTACCCCCTTTTAGGTAGGGCGATTCATTTCCCTCCAGGGGTTGGTACAATCATGGGTTCCTGAATGATAAATGAGGCTCATCTAGGGCCTATGAAACTAGGGTGATGACCATGGGTATGGGGTAGAGCTCATGTATTGGCTTTTGCCCACGTGCTAATTATTTTGGTCCCGACCATCTTTTGCATTTTGTGGTATAGTTTCCTGTTGAATGTGGCCATTTATGCTTTTACTTTTACTTTTAGCTGCTTCAACCTCTAGGGCATCATTCCAGGCCTGACCCAAGGTGGGGGCAAGGGGATAGGGAGGTTGACCCTATGTGGACCTAGAGAGGCAATGTGGACCTAGGTGGGAGAAATGATGAATGGGGGTATGGTGAGTGGAAAGGGAGTAATATATGCAGACATAGGAGCGAGACCACACACCCAAAGGCAAGATTTCCCAAGTAGTACCACCCTAGAACCAAATGGTCAATAAAGGAGATCCCATGGGACTAAGATCTAAGTGTAACATCCAAAATAGATCAAGGAGACATGAGCACAAGCTAAGCCTACTCTTTCCACCAAATCCCCCCATCAATCCATGCGCAGAAGTATCCATGATAAGTAAGCCCAATTCTCAATTACCAAATGACAAGACATACCTTTAGATTCGGGAGGCCCCCCTTCAAACACACAATCAATACATATGGGTGAGGGACCACATGGTTGGCTCAGGTGGTAGAGAAATGGCACAATGAGCTAGTTGAAGGCTGCAAGGGGCTGTTGATTGCCGGCTGAGGTCCATCATGGAGAAAAAAATTCTCCTAGGGATATCACCCACGAAGTGGTGTGCAATAGGAATCATGGTTTTAAATCTTAAAAATAGTTTTTTTCATTAAAAACTAATTATTCCATGTATTTTTTAAAGACCAGTGCATTAAGATCTGACCAGTTTTGGTTTGACCGGTTCCAGTTTGAAACCCGGTTTGATAGGTGGACCGGTCCGGTCACCGATTCTGGTTTTTAAAACTATGAACAAAGGTGCTTAGCAAGAGAAGATTTCAGCCACTTCAATCAACTAGCAAATCACTGGGTACTCTTAATCCCTTGTTCTCTTCTTGTTAAATTTGGACAACTAGGTCCAAACTCCATCTTGTGATGCTCAGATGAAGATTCCAATATTTGTATTGGATTCCTCTTTCAGAGAGGTGTAAAATCGATCTAAAATTGATTTTAATCTGATGAGCAGAACATTTATTTTGAATTTATTATTTATAATAAATTTAAGTGCAGGTCGGCCTTAAGGTTTTTACCCTCAGCAGATGTGTCACACACCTCTCATGATTGGTATTTATAGGGTCAACGTTGGAGCATTTTCCACTCATCTCAACACACATCTCCTCCTTTTATACGAGCATCTAAGGAGCAAGAAGGACGAAGTTTACCGCAGCAATAAGGACGAAGTTTACCGCAGCAAGAAGGACGAAATTTATTGCAGCCAGAAATATGCGGTTAGGGTTTCTGAGGAAGTTTGACCAGCGTTGACTTTGGTCAATGCATGGTCCGATTGGGCTGAATTTTGGAGGAGACTTCGATATAAGGAGGCCGTACTCTTTGGCACAAAAATCGAGGTCAAAGGTTGACTAGAAGTTGAGCTGCATTGACTTTTAATGCTGCTGCCCTGCATTGACTTTTATGGGTAGTGTTGACTTTTCTGAGGTTGACTTCTGAGTTGACTGTGTGATTGTTTTGAGGAATGTTGTGACACATGCTGGGTTGGCTGACCGTGAAGTCTTTGTTGGTTGAAGCATCCTGTTGACCGTCGTAACGGACCATCACCTTTATATGTTTCTGACTTGTCTTCTAAAGGATCACTGGTATGTTCTATCTGCATTTTACTTGTAAATTCATGTGATTGTTGTTGATAAAAGTAAAGTTGCATCAAGCATAGAACATCTACAAAATCTTACACTTCTTAATTTGAAATGGTTAGCTAGAAGGGAAAATCTAAGATCTATGTTGAAAACCCAATGCTTCCTTCTGTCACTAATCTAGATGAATTCCCTTTGGTAGATGTTGATTTCAAAATCATAGAAACCAAATGTGACTTTGATTTATATGAACTACACAATTGGGCGTTTCAAAAATTTGAGGATGCCAGTGATGAATTCAACTTTTGGGAATCCATGTTACCACAATTTATTTTTCCCCAAACTCATCATTTCCCTGAATTCATTGCTTGGTGTGAAAATTGTTATCTACCTAGCCAAAGAGTAATTGTAGCCAGAAATGGTGAATCTTTATTCTCCATAACCCCATAATCTATTTTCCAGGCCTTGCAAATCAACCCTCCAAGTTCCCTTCATACTTTTTCAGTTGATTCGCTAATGGGAATCTACCAAAAACTCACCTTTCAGCAACGAGCTACTTGGTGTGAAAATTGTTATATACCTAGCCAGAGAGCAATTGTAGCCAGAAATGGTGAATCTTTGTTCTCCATAACCCCAAAATCTATTTTCCATGCCTTGCAAATCAACCCTCCAAGTTCCCTTCATACATTTTCAGTTGATTCACTGGTGGAAATCTACCAGAAACTCACTTTTCGGCATCGAGCTAGTACTTTGAGTCTTTCATGCCAAAGGGTTCTGAATTGCCTCGTCATAATCCACCATATTCTTCAACAACCTTCCCAGAAATGTCTAGACAAGTAATATCTATGACTTGTTGTCTTTTAGGTTATCAGAGTGATGAATGGGTTGATGAAGTCATTTTAGGGTTTTTGTTAGTCTTTCATCAGGGACAAATCTTTCTGTTCTTTTCAACTTTGCTCAGTTTATTTCAGACCTCATTCATGAACAATTTTTGAAGTTTAATGCAGGAAGATATTTTAAACACCAATCTGTATTGGTGTATTTATTTTTATATCATCAGTCTGAAAGGTTCAAAATGCCACTTCAAAAGCTTGACTCATAGGGAAAGCCCCAATCCGTCATTCACTAGATCTCATTAGTCAAAAGAAATTTAGAAGAGTACTCTTTCAGTGATTTTGTAAATCAATTCCTATATTTGTCATTGTGTCTCCTTAACAGTGATGCAGTCCCAAGGATATCAACATAAATTAAAAGGATTTTGCATCTAAGTGAACAGTGAAAGGTAGGAGATTGGTATTTGTATCAAAATTTCACAGAAATCAGAGTTTATGGTTCTGAGTTACAGCCATACAAACTGCCAGTTTTTGTTCCCATGAGGATTTTTGCTCTGGAATTCATAAGACAAAGTTTGAACATGGATGAGATTCATTTTGTATCCAAAAAACAAAAGGTTCAATTCAAATTCAAGGCTCAAATTGGTCCATTTATAGTAAATACCAGAGCAATTGATAAGGAGGTGGAAAATTTATTGAGTCAAATGAAGTTTAAGTCCAGTTTCAGTTGGACTTATGATCCTTTGGGAGTGATTTCATCTACTAGGGTTGAGCAAAAATTTGCTCCTTACACTCATATCTCAAAACCAAAAATTGAACAATATGCTAATCAAGAGGTATGGGAGAACACTTTGTAGGAAATTGAAGAACCAATCTCTAGTCAGACAACTTTGGAAACTCCAAGACTTAAAGGGAAAGAGTTAAAGAGGTCAAATGAAAGTACGTCTCTTGCTGGTTCAGGTTCAAAATCAACAAAATTTAGAGTTTTTAAGAGGAGAAAGACAAAGAACACATAAGAAGAACCATCAGAGGTCAGAAATACAAAGGTATCTACAACAATTATGTTATTAAGCGAGCCTGTGTTTTCTCTACAACAAACTGAAGAGATAATTCCTGATACATCTACTTCCCCTTCTTCTGGTAAGCAAAGTATCTTTGCTAGGTTCAAAGAAATGAAGAAGAAGAATGAAATGTTAAAAACTGCGACCTATTCTAAAGTTTTGGAAGCAGACCTCCACTACTCAAACTAGACTATTGTCTGCATTGGACCCTGACAAAGTACAATTTCAATTGGCATTTCTTGAGCCAAAGGTACCAAGTCTAAGAACAATAGAGGATTACAAGATTTCAATGTTTTCTTTTGACACAAAACATATTCATCCAATAGATCAGATTGATTTACACAAACAAGCTGGTGAAATGATTTATTGTTCCTTGACAAGTTTTGCCATGGCAACTTCAAAGATGCAAGCTTATTTAAATAATGTTCATTCTCAGCTTAAATTAGAAAATATGTCATCTTTAGCAAAGGATACAAGAATAAAAGCTTTGGAAGATATTGTAATCAAATTAGGATTAGATCCTAATGATGTTAATGCTGCTCAAGAGATTATTAAGAACATAAACACAGACATTCAAGCATTAAGAAAACAACTAAAATTGCCTACAACAACGCATCTACAAGCTCAGTAAGTAGGGAAATTAGAGAAGGAAAAAGAGAATATGATGCGTAAGATTGTTGAGCAAAACATCTAGATTCAAAAAATGGAGACAAACATGGAAAAATTTCTAAAGGAAAGAGAGCAACAAATCAGTGCAGGGACTTCTATAGCAGAAACTGGATCAGTCAGCCAAGATGCAACTAAACAGTGATTTAAAGCCATGGGAGATCTATCACTGAGGAATATTGAAATAGAGAAACTAAAAGCATCACTACATAAGGAAAAAGATAATAAAATCAAGGTAGATAATGCATATATCTTAGAAGTACAAAAGAATTTCAAGCTTATTAAACAGCTTGAAAAATATATGGATGAATCAGCCAGTGCCAAGAATCTGTCAAAAGCTAAGGAAAAGCCCTGGGTAGATATAAATTCAACCATTTTTTATTTTTGGACATGCATTTTGATTATTTTTGAACACATCAACTAGTACACAAAGCAAAAGAAACCATTGTAGTGATTAAAGAAGAGCTGGACCATAGACCTGGAGAAGCAACAAGGATTATCAAGGTTTTGAATTCAAAAACTGGAGAAGAGCTTGAAGACATGGGAATTGAAGACAAGACAGATGCAGTCCTTGAAGTGAGAAAAGTATTGACAAAAAGAAATTTGATGCTATAGCTAGAGAACAAATGCCAAAGCCTAGAAGTTTAGATCAAAAGGTTTCATAGAAATTTTTTTGTTCTCTAGCAAAAAGGACTCCCTTCATTAAGAGATTCTTGAGGCCAATTGATCGAGCAAGAAGATTATCAACAAAAGTTACATGATACAGCAACAGACATCTCAAAATTTGCTAAAGTGAAAGGAAATATTTATGGTATAATTTTCCTTCAAGGCCTAGAAAATGATTTATTCATTTCATATGAAATTCACCATCCTTTTGTAACTAAGCCCACTTTTGAAAAATATACTGAGGTAGATGAGACATACAGGAAAGTAATTAAATTTTCATGTCCAGATGATGATAAGTGGGATAAGTTCCTCGAACTCATGAGTGAACAAAAAGCAGATTTAGAGGCAGGATTTGGGCAAAAAACAAAAGCTAAATCAGCAGGACCATATTTGAAGGCAACAAATAGCAACTAGATCCTCGAATAATGTACAAATTCCATTTAATCAGTTCCAGAAATTCTATTTTGAGTTGTACTGATTAGAGTTATCCAAATTATTTTGGAGAAAACTTTATTTTTATGTAAAAGATTGTAATAGATTAGATATTTTTGAGAAGACTCTATAAATACTTTGTAATTTGAAGTAAGAAGGGTTGATATTTTTGAAAAGACTCTATAAATACTTTGTAATTAGTTTCTAGTAGCATTTGTGTTCATGTGAGTCTCTTTTGTGTAATAATTTATGTTATTCTTCATATATTTGAGGTAACATAGAAGTACTGAGTAAGGCTAGGTTGAGTTTTGACCTCCCTGATAGCCCCTGCAAAGTTATTATTATCATCACTAAGATTAGCTAATTAAACAATTTGTTTAAATTAGTATCTCTGCACCATTAAATTATTGCCTTCTGTCATCTCTCGAATGTGTAATTGTTAGCTATAGAAATCTTTCTATACACCTATGCTTTGTTTGATAATATAAATATTCATGAAGGATATTTAATTGTCAGATATCTTCTTTATCATCTATCATAAACATTTAAAGATTACATGTTGTTAGTACTAGAATCAACACTTTGATAAATATTTAAGATACTAGGTTATGTACATGTGAATGATTTGATTCATTGATCATCCATTTAAGGAAATCCTCATTTAGATGCTTTGGCACCGTTCCCAAGCCTAGAACTGTCTACAAAGAAACAACAAGATCCAACTCCTAATCAAACAATCTTGCAAGTAACATACGAAGCCATATGGCTTCACAACGAGTAGTAATGACTGTTGTTGTTTCAAGTGCAATACATACAAGCACTAATTTCTGAAAACTGATAATTACTTCTAATGATGTAGATATTATTTTAGCACTTCCAATGTATCATTAAGCAATTACACTTCAGAAATTCAACCATAAATGCACAAGGACAGTAGAGATCACAATGCACAAAGAAAACACAAGATTTACCTTGGGAAAACCGACTTGGGGGAAAAATCCAACCACCTTTTCCTTAGAGAAATTTTTCAGTTCAACAAGAGATCCGCCTAATTTTGCTAGTCAACTATGATGGTCAAACTAACCAACAATACAATGGTCAAGCCTAGTCAAACTGCCCTCTTTTCAAGTCAATCTTCTGCCCAACAAATTTAGCCTTCCTTGGTTTGTCTAGGCTGAAATTTGACATCCCATAAATTTTCCTAAATCTCGGCCCTACTACCTAGAATCTACTTCCTAGAAGTTTGAACCTGCTGCCCAAAATTTCAGACCTGCAGCTAGAATTTTCCCAGAAGTTCACACGTGCGAAGTTGCAAGAGGAGGGAGAACCACACGTGCGAGGTCAAAGAGATATATAGAGAGAAAAGTCTTTGTCCTCCTTTTCTCTGCTTGGATGCCCGAGAGATACTTTGTTATGTGTGAGATTGAATTGTATTGGAATGAAGAGGTCGAGTGCCTTATATGTAGTGTTATGACTGGCTTGAATGGGTGTCTCTTCAACTGGGGCCGACTTGACAACTTTGGGGACAAAACATCAAAATTTTCTCTTTTGAATATGACATGAAGAACATGTCTTATATTAATTATATTTCCATGGGTAAAATAAAAATGACATGAAGAACATGTCTTACATAATTCAAGGGCTAAAATATTAATTATGAAGACCGATCATAGTGTTAAACTTAGCTATGGTGAACACACACAAATACGAAAGAATAGACAACAATGGAAAAGATAAGCGCGAGTTGCATTATTATTTACAAAGATGCATATATATAATACATTGGCGTGACCCTTGGTTTCACATTCTAAGTGGTCTCTTGGACTCCTTTTGTCCATTCGCCTTCTACACGTACCCATAGAGGATTAGGTGTCCAACATTCCCCCCCTTAATCCGAAGGGGTATGTGTGAGTCCAAGAAGAGAGCTTTAATACAAATATGCAAAGTATGCATGACAGCACTAGGGTGAATGAGCTCTTTGAAATGTTGGCATAAAGAGGTGGTTTAAGGATGACCACCAACACGGGAACGCTTAGTGCAGTTCCCAAAACTCTTCCAAATATGGCAAGAAGCTAAGGTCTTCTGCTAGAGGTAGTGCTCCTCATATTTTGAAGAGGGAGACCTTCAACCTAGAAGAAGGGAGGTCTACAACCTGCGATGGTTTAAGAATGACCACCAACTCTGGAATGCTTGATGCATTTCCTGGAACTCTACCAAAACTGGCAAGAAGCTGAAGTCTTCTGTTAGAGGAAGTGCCCCGAATTCTTTGAAGAAGAAGAATATCAATCTCGCATAGATGGTTTAAGGCTGACCACCAACCAAAGGCATGCTCATGGGCATCTGTGTCTCTGGCTACAACTCTGAATTTGGAGTGACAGGTTGTGGCTCAGGTTCGCTTGAACTGCTGTGTCTCTGGCTACAACTCTGAATTTGGAATGATAGGTTGTGTCTTAGGCTCGCTTGAACTGTTGTCTCTGGCTACAACTCTGAATTTGGAATGCAAGGTTGTGGCTCAGGCTCGCTTGATGTGACTTCGAAGCTTGTAGATGTCCATCATTTTCCCCCCTGTCAGGTACAAGGTGAGATGATGGCGAAAACTCAACTGCAAGACCTTTTAATATTCTAGAAGAAATTATGTCATGTGACTGAAACATCTTCTTGGTTGTTGATGCCCATTGCCAAGAAGCGAGCCATCCAAGATGAATCTTTGTTCTTGCAGGAGGCTTGTTTCTGAAGCATCTATGTGAAGAATGGGTGTGCCGACCACAATATTTGCATGGGTGAAGATCGAAACAATGATCTTTCATATGGCCAACTCGATCACAGTGTTGGCATTTTACAATATGTTGTTGCTGCTATGGAAGAGGAGTAGAATCTAGAACAACTGAAGGTGAGCTATCATGAAGAAATCCGACACTCTGAAATTTGATGGGCTTGGAGTAGTCCGAAATATGAAAAGACACCTCCTTGTCACATCCAAGGCTTGTTCTGTGCTTGTTATGGACAAGCTCTTCCCAAGGTTTGATGACGGGCGTGGGAAGTGTAGGCTGGGTTTTTGCTTTTGCATTCAAATCTGCTCTGGTATTAGGCTCGGTGATCTGAACATTTTCTTGTTGTTGATGGGAGTTTGTCTCAATGCTCTGAACAAAAACAAGTTCAGAATGATGACTAAGTTGTTGTATCTCCTCTTGTTGTAATTGTGACTCAAGCGACAAGAAATCATTTTTGTGTTGTGCATCTTGCAAACAGGTTTGAATATTAGAGAGAGCATTCTTGCTCATTTTTACCATATCATGAACAGTGGAATGAATGAGGTTATTCAACAACTCTAATGCATCATCGATTTTAGCCATTTTTCTCAACAACTCAAAGTTACACTTCAAACACTATTGCAACTATGAACTAAGATTATACAATAGGTTGCAATTGTCTTCAAAAACAGTGATGGCTCTCGAATTCAGTTGTGTTTGGTTTCATGTCAAGCTTTCAACCAACACCAATATATGAGCAATGGCAACTTGTGATGATACCAACCTATCTCTCAACACTTCTTATGACATTATATATTAACCATACATGCTTCAAATTCTCCAACATATAAACTCTTCAACATATAACATTTCATATGTATGAACTTTATGCTACGACCCTTTTAATCATTTTTCACCGTTAAAAAAACATATGGCCATTCACCTTAAATATTTTACCATAGCATAACATCGTATTCCAAAATTCAATGCACACATGGTTTTGATCTTCACACACGGTCTTCAAAACAGGTCAACATACCTTCCAAAGGCGGCATACTACCAAGTCAGATCTTTGACTGGAAGTGGGTATGAAAACCCACAAATGAGGTTGTTGGATATCTTTTCTCATATATTTTCCGACGCTCCTTTCTTTTGACTATGGTAGCACAAATAATTCATCCGGTCAGAAGTCGAAGGGTGGTTTTATGCAAGTCTGAGATAAGTTGAAGGGCGGTTTATGGTATTGTTGGAGGTGTTATGAAGGTATTGGAATTCGTATGAGAGTGCGGTGGGAGAAAAACGTATGGGAGAGGAGCGTATGATGTGGGTAGTTTTACAATGCTGTGGGTGGTTTTACACCAATGTATGAGTAGGAGGTGGCAGCATGCATTGGGAGCGATGGTGCTGTGGGAGGAGGCAGCGTGGTAAGGGAGTCAACCACATCGTTAAGGCGTTGTGGCAGCGTGGTAAGTGTGGAGGAGGAGGGACAATGGTTGATATGAGTGGGAGGAAAGGAGTGGAGAGGGAGCAGGGTAGTGTAGGTGAGGGTGAGCAGGGAGGGTAGCGGAGGTGAGGGTAAGGGGTTGCGGGGAGTTAGCGAGAGTGAGGGAGAGGGGGACGTGGAGGGGTGGCAGCGGGGGAAAGCAGAGGGAGGGGTCACGGGTGTGAGCGTAGGTTGGTGGCCGGTGAGAGGAGGAGTTATGGGAGATGGAGCGGGAGGGGAGGTGAAAGGTCGTCGGGGGAGGTAGTGGGCTGCGAGGAGGTGAGTGGAGGGAGCAGCGCGGAGCAGGAGGGGAGTGGGGGAGAGGGAGAGTCTGCGGGAGGGTCTGCGAGAGTGGTGGGATCGAAGGCACCGACGAAGGGCGAGTAACTATTGGAGAGCACCGAGAGCGAGTGAGCTGTCGAGATTTTGATTGCAGAGTGCAAACTGAGGTTCACCAGGGCCGTATGGATGCTTTGCATTGCGAGCACCATGTTCACCTTGAGCGCAACATTGTCGCTCGTGTAGACTTCGTTGCCCATCGAGAGCCCCGTGACTTTGGTACCGCTAAGGTAAGGTTGGATGTTTTGCGTTACCCATGAAAAGGCCGCCTGCGTCTCTATGAGTTGCGGGGAGGTGAGCAACGAGCTGCGTGAGCTTGGCGTGAGGAGAGCAGCTACAGGTCTTGAACCTTCTGGTTGCCTTCTCCGGTAAGTATGGCAGCTTGCACAATGACGCCGTAAGCTACAACTTCGTCGGGATTGATGCTCTTGCACAACTCCTTCCCATTGAACAAGTCTTGCAACAACTGCTGCAAATTACTGCGGGAGAAAACCAGGCTTTTGCTGGAAACCCGATTACTGTTGGAGAAGACCATATTACTGCTAGAAGAGACTAGACTTCTGCTGGAAAGCGAATGTTTGCAGGGAGAGGGAGTGCAGGGCACACAGAGAATGGCCACAAAAACTGTGGCTCAGATATGAGCATGGCAGGAATTCGCTCGCTCTGATACCATGTTAAACTCAGCTATGGTGAACACCCACAAATAGGAAAGAATAGACAACAATGGAAAAGATAAACATGAGTTGCATTATTATTCACAAAGATGCATATATATAATACATTGGAGTGACCCTTGGTTTCACATTCCAAGTGGTCTCTTGGACTCCTTTTGTCCATTCGCCTTCTACACCTACCCATAGAGGATTAGGTGTCCAACACATAGCTACAAAATTCAACACTCCCTCTTAGCTAGGTAGTTATTCATAATGACTATCAAATGTTCTATTGTTGACAAATTTCTGTAATTAAAAGTTATAACAATTCATCATCAACATCAACATCAATTAATTAGCATTGTTGAAAAATATGGTAGCCATGGTTGGTATTTTCATCTTGAAAAAGAAATGAGAAATTTGAATTTTTAAATTTGCCTCCAAATTTATTTCAAGTCGGCCTCATAATGTTTTAGGTCAGCTAGGCCCCTAAGAGGCACCCATTCGACCCCCACTTGAAGGATAAATAAAGGAGATCATTTCTCCTCATTTGGACACATCAATTTTTGTCTCATGCATCTCTGATCCAGCGAAATTACAGGAGGGCCGAAATTTTAGGAGGAGGCCAAAGTTCTAGGGAGGGCTGAAATTTCAGGAGCTTATTCTTTGTCAAGGCGTTTGATCATGATCTGGGTTGCTGGTTAAATGGCTATTATTTTGCTATGATTATTTCTGATGTATCGATGAATCTGGAACTCTCTCTCGCATAAGAAAATACTTTTTTGGGTTTTCCTCTTACAGGGTTTGCCCTGGCCTCAGGCCTAATTTTTGTCTCTTGTCTCATGGTTTCTTGATGTTTCTATTGCGATTTGTTACTGCTCTTTCATGCTTATGAATGAATTTTCTTAATATTGATTTTAATGATGTAAAATGCTAATACTAATAATTGTTATTTGTATGAAATTTGTTCTAAGCATTGCCCCTAGTCAAAAAAATAAATTAACATGGGACCAGAGTTGGGGGGCATCCAAGAGTAGTTCCCTTGAAGGATGAATTTGTTTCTAAGCTGGTTGATCAAAGAAGGATGAATTCTTCTATGTTTCATTGAGCAACCAAATTTCCTAAGTTTAAGTGATTCGAGGCAAAGCATGATTGAAGATTTGACAATCAAAATGATTCGAGCCTCCATAGATTGAAATTTTTTGAGGTCCGAAGTTCTATTTCTCTATGGATACGAACCTTCTTTGTATCATACGAAAGTCTGTTGAATGTTTGTGTTTCTTATGCAAAGTAACAATGTATGGCCATGTGTGAGATCTCTTGAAGACCATGCAAACCCAGTTACAAATCTAGTTTTCTCATGCGAAGGCCTATAAAAAAGGTTAATTCGAGGCAAGGAAGGCCTATTCTAAGCTAAGACTACCTTGATATATGTATCGACTTCTAGATTGCCTCTCTATCATACCATTATTTCAATCCTATTTATGACAATCAGATCATGCAAATTTTTGTAATAATATGCAAAATTCTATGGCATCTCTCTCCTATGGAAATTTGCGAGCTCAACTGTGATTCATGTTAAGGTCAAGTTGAGTTTCTTGAGGCTCTAAGTCTCTATGGTTTTATTAAATCACCTCTGTGAAAAATTCAAGTGCCATGTTACGTGCAAGTTTATATGTGTGCGAGCCTCCTTGTGATGAAGTGGGGTCTCTATGGTAAGGCACCCAAATTCAAAGGTAATCTATCTCCCTCTTTCAAGATCTGCAGTATCTTTGTAATTCATATGAATTTATTTTATATTCATATGAGCTTCTTTCGTTGTTCATGCGAGCATCGTTTTGGCACTATTCTCTGAATGATCATTGATTAGTTGCTTTATATGAGAAGTCAAAGAGATACAGACTATATGTAATTAGGAATCCGTGAGAAAATTCCTCCTAGAAGGCCGAATTTTTCTTCTAGCTAAGAGGTCGAACTTTCTATAAGGCCTCTATTCTTTATGTAGCTTATTAGAGCTTTTTTTGAAAGGTCAAAGATTGAAGTCTATGGTTTAGTCATGCCTTGAAAGTTTGATTCCTAGTAAATTAAGTTGATATTTTGCTCTGTGGTATAAATAGAAGTCTGAATTTGATACATCTTATCTGAAGCATCTTTCGAGATCTGTACATGAGCTCTCTTTAATCAGAAACCGACATGATTCATATCTGAAATTTAGGAGGACAATGAAGTAGGTTCAATAACCTTGAAATGTGACCTGTAATCCAAGCCCTTGTGGTATTTGACCTCTGTAGAAGGAGACTGAGTTTACAAAATAGGATGCTAAGGTCCGAGACCCTCTGTGATTCTTCCTTGATGAGTTCAAGCTGTCTTTGTGAATGATCTGAGCTATAAGAGACTGAACTGTCTCTGTAGGTGATCCGAGTTTTTCTCTTATACAAGGTTGCTCCTATAACTGTTGATCTTAAGTTCTGTTTATTTGAGCATTAGTGTAATCCCTATCCAAGCCTCCTTAAATGAAGTTGTGCATTCGTGGAAGAATTAAATTTGAAGGAAGACTGAGTTGTTACTATGACAGGTCGAGGCATGTGGAAGAAGTCCTTAATATGTATATTGGTTTGAGTTTTGTAAAAGGGGGTCAACATACTCTAAAATCAAGAAGTGAACTTGAAGTCAAGTTTACTCTTCAATAGAAGTCTTAAAAGAAGTTGCTCAGGTCAACATGAAATTCTAGATTCAAAAGATTTATGATGATGCTCGGTTTTGGTGCCTCATCAATACATTGTGGATTGCTTGGTTCCAATGCTTGTCTGAATACCAAGGAAAATTCCAAACCTGAAGGTGATTAAAAGGCCAGAGGACGAGCTACGATCTTGACTTTGTTGGTGACTCTATTCTATAAAGAAAATCGATGTACATTGTTAAAAGCTATGTTACTGCTATAAAGGAAGCCTTAGGTTTTGTAGACAAAACCCTATGACTGATATTGATATTGAAAAATATATTAATGAAGTTGGAAAATGATTTCAAGAATGAGTGGGTTGGTAAACCCTAGATTGATTAGGGTTTGATGTCAAAACCCTAGTTGATAGATTGTTAACCCTATGAAATCATTAGGGTTGGAAAAGAAAATCCTGATTAATTGTTTTTGCATATTTAAAGGAACCCTAGAATGATCCGACATCTTGATGATGAGGTTGATTTGCAGGTTGGATTCAAGGGGGCTAAAGATCATGAGGGAGTTGTCTTGATCTCAAAAAGATAAGTATCATATATTTCCTTTATTGTTTTAATCATTACTGGTATTGGATTGTTTATGGTTTGTAAACCCTAGGTAGGGCTTGGAGATGAAAAATGGATCGAATATTAGAACCAATTATGTCCGAAAGAAGAAACCCTAACTTCTTGATGCTAATGTGGACTCATTGATAATGATGTGGACTTGTTAATAATGTAGACTCGTTGATGATGGTGTGGACTCATTGATGATGGTATAGACTCATTAATGATGTGGACTCATTGATGTGGTTGTGAACTCTTTATTGATGTTGATGTAAACTCCTTGAAGATGTGGATGATGGACTCCTCGATGATGTGAACTCTCTGATGCTGATATGGACTTCTTGATGATGTGGATGATGATATGGAAACCTTGAGGATGTTGGTGTGGACTCCTTAATGATGAATGATGCGTACTCTATGGTGTTGACGATGTGTACTCCTTGCCCTTAATATTCTAATAATGTGCTATCAATTCCTCTATAAAAATGGTAAGATATAATAGAATTCTTTTTCCTTTCACAATGCCATTGATACCATACATGTTGGTCTTGTTCTGAAAACATGAATGCATTATTTACCTTTTCTAAGGATGCCACTTATTTGCATTATTTGCATGAATGTTATAGGATCATTACCAACAAAATTATATCGATCTTCGGACTGTAGTAGTTCCTTTGTGCTAACTTGAAGCCTTGATGATGTGCATCTTGGATTTAAAATTCATGATTATGGTTTTGCAGTTCAATATTTGTACTTGTTAATTGTGATAACATACTCCTAATATGAGATTGATTCTGACCACCATGCTTCTCATTGTGTTCCTTGTTTCCTTGGATTTCCACATCCCTTTTAGGGAGTTATTTTAATAGATTGTTTTGTAATTCTTTGATTTCTTCCCTAATGGATATTTATATATCTTCCTTGACATTTTGCATCTCTTCCTTCACATTCATCTTCTTGTTCATTTCTCTTTTAAGCTTTTCTTAAGAACTTGATAAATCCGTGTTTTTGAACATACTACGACCAATTTCATTAACTTTTTTCTCCAATTGAGATAACTCGAATTCTAAGTCTTCATTTTCTTCTTGATTCAAGGATGAACCTTTAGTAGATTTAATTGGTGCCGTAGCTTTATTTGGAGGCATGTTAGAAAAATAATAGCACTCCTCTCCATGACAACTTTGAGTTGCCAAAAAAAGAATCTTCTAATCAACAATTAGGTCACTAGTGAGTTACGTACCTTAATTTGGAGAATATTAGAATGATCAAAGTTTTATTGATATATCTCTAAGATTTAAGGCCTTCAAAATTTGAAAATTTCTTGGGTAACACTAATATTTCTTTTTTGTATCTCGAGTAGGTACTTCTGCATAGGCCTCGTGTCTAGGCGTGCACAAGTCACCCACATTCTCCTTAGAACACTTGCTCTAGGTTGAGAAAGTTGCTAATGTAACTTAGCCTAAGTCTAATTTTGTAAAAAACACATATTAATAGGTTGGCTTATTCAGCTAGAAATAACTTAGAAAAGTAACAAAATTTAAATTAATGAATAAGTTTTAATCTTAGTCACTGATCTCAAATGAGGTGAGATCTAATCTCAGTCGTCAATCACTTTGAGATTAGGGTTAGGTTTAGGATTTTGACTCAATGTAAAGTTATAAAAGCAAGGTCGAGGAGAGGAGATAGACATACAACAACACAAGATTGAAAGCACAATCTCAATTAGTGGTGTGTTGGGTGCAAGGGAGTGCAAAGAGGCTAGAGATCTAGATTTGCAAGAGAGATTGAGTACCGATCTAGGGCAAATCTGCTCGATCAGATCTAGGTTATTGTATTATATGTTTTCTCAGGTGGGCCATTATCCCAAAACAGGAGCCCACGCAAGTTTGGATTTGTTAAAGAAAAACTTGTTGGGTAGAAATTTGTGTATCATTGTGATTGAGATCATTATTTGCTTCAGTTGAATATTTTGTTAGGAACCTAGTTATGTGTTTATTCAGTGAGTCTTTTACTAGGAATAAAATACTGAGTGTTGAGTTTTGAAAACTAACATGGTATTAGCGCTGAAACTCTAGAAAAACTAATCTTGGAATCGCAGGTGTCAGGTTTATACTAGATCGTTGGGCCCAGATTCAACCATGATCTTACAAGCAAATTTATTTATTTTTAGGGTTGAAGTAAATACACCGAGTAGCAAAAGAGATTTTTTTATGAAAGTGCCGATTTTTTTTAAAGGCATAAAATTTTCAAATTTTAATGAAAAACATATATATTCATGTATTGAGTGCATCCATCTCTGAACTGAAAATACATCAACAAATTGGCCCTAGATGGCTTCTAGCATCCAAAAAAATATGTTACAACAAATACCTACATATCATCAAAAACTTTGCCGATATTGAGATCTTCGTCATCAATATCACCCTCTAAGTCTTAAGACAATATAGGAAAAGCTTAGCACGTCAAGTCAATATTTTGTTTGAGTGATGAGTATATTTTTAGTAGGATCATGATAGAGGAGTTCAACAATCAATGCCACTATCATCAAGGTACTTAGAGGGGTTGGTGCTCTTGATTATATGCTAGTTCCATACCCTAGTACACGACAAAATCCAATGAAAATATTACAATCCCCCCAATCCTCAAATCCTAAAAAATTGTTAAGTTTGTTGGATTTTGAGTGGGATATAAAATTCTACTTTCTCCATATGAAATCCATTAAGTTCGGAACCACTCTCAAACATCTTCAGTCAATTAATGGTAATGTTACAAATTTAAGTAAAATAATGAAAATGAAAGATAAAGGAGAATGCCACTTTTACTTGCCATTACCTTTAATTGCATAACATTAGTAGGGAAATATGGTCTAATGCTAGGCTTCCCTAGTCATAAATCATTGCTTTAAAAAAAATTGTGTTTTAAGGGTCCTTGATAACGTTATACGAAATCAGTCGGTTTGACACTGAACTGACTGTTTTAATGAAAAAATGCCGATTTGGTATCAAGTGAGCCAGTTCAATATTGAGCCAATTCCATATTGAACCAGCTGAAAAAGGTTTGGTTCACCGATTTTTCCCTCCAATTAGTTAGACCAACCGGTTCTGATAACATTGAGACTACATAACAATATAACAATAGAAATGTAACCACTCAATATCTAGTGCTTAATAAGGGGTTTTAGGGTTAAACTGGGGCTTATATAGGGATTAACAGAAGGGGAAGAGGAGGAGGTGGCATTTTGATTTGATTTTGAGACATGCATGGAACATAGAAATTTGGGCCCAATATTAAGGATTCAATAGAGGGAAGTGAGAAGGGGGTATTACAAGAAGTTTGGCCAACTACAAGATTTTCCTTTTATACATTTATTCTTGCTTTCTTGGCTTTAATCTCATTCACAGTATTAATGGCCTAGTTGGATTGCTCTTTAACATCTTGGAGAACACCACAACGACTAATGTCATGGCCAAGAATTTAGGCAAAGTAGTGGTTGAATCTAAGATTTTTTCCATTACATTCGCCTTTACAAATTTTACATAGACACTTAATTGATCCCAAAATATTTTCATGGTAAGCCCAAGCAAAGTGCTTCTCCCTTGGCATTGTCACTAGTTTAGATCTTGATTTAATTTTTGTTGTTTATTGTTTAGGCTCCAGGGTTAACTTGTAGGTTGTTGTTTAGTGTTTAAAGTTTTAAACTTTACTTCTAGGTTGCAGTGAAGGTTGTCAATGACACTAGTAGGCTACAATATAAATTAGCAACTAAAAACCCTAATAACAAAAAAACCCGTAAAAATTCCTAAATAATAAACAACAATGAACTAAAGATGAAAGCAACTTATGTGAGTACCTACGAGGGTGAAATGAAGCTAAAATAGGTTTATAATAGTCACTTGCTAAGTGGAACCATTGTTTTTTATCCCCAAGATGTCCAACAACATCAATGGATGGCCTTAGATGGACTACTTCATCCTCGTGTAGTTCTATCTATCATTGTTGGTCACTTGGAAAAGTAGAAACTAGTTCAAACCAACATGAAAATGGAAGAAAACCCACGAGAATTGCTTATAGACAAATTGACCCAATCAAATTTTAACTCAAATTGCGATATGTATAAAAGTCGCGATTTTGATTCATGTTGATTAAATCAAACTTAATCAATATAAATTTGACTTAAAGGCTGATTTAATTGAAAATCACAATTTTCAAATTTAAATTGTGATTCTAGTTTCTTTAACTACTGTTTTATTCTAATGATACTTATTAACCCAATACTGACCACTTAATACTCATGTGACCTTTATTAAATTGTGATTCTAGTTTATTTAATAGCATTCTATTCTAATGACACTTATTAACCCAATACAGACCACTTGATATTCACGTGATCTTTATTACATAATAATGTTTCTTTATTAGAGGGTTGATAACTTAACACTCCAACATGGAACATGAAAATGCAACATGTAAGTTATATGTATTAGCAAAAAATTGAGTGGAGCTTAGTCTCACTTCAAGGGGACACTTATCCCTCAAGCCACATCACAACATATCAATGATCATTTATCAACATGTGCAAACTCAATCCTACTTTGGTTTTGAACCGGTGATCTCTTGCAAGGAAACACATGCTATTTTAACCATTAGACTTGCTCAAGGTATATGTGATATATTTAATTATTACAATATACTTTTAATATCTATGTAAAATTATGTCTATTAATATGGTTTTTCCTTTTAAATAAAATATCTAAGTTGCATGGGTTCCCGAACCTAGGGGTGGGGGTCTGGAACTCGTCTCGGGTTCTCGAACCCAAGAACTAGATTCGGGTACGGGTTCTTCCGAAACAAACCCATAAGAACCAAGTTCTTCTACCAAGAATCGGGTTCTTCGCTAAAAAAAATTTGGGTGCTTTTGACGTTTAGGGTACTTGGAACCCTGAAATTAGGTTCTTTAGGGCTCTTTGTTGAACGATTTTTGAAATAAAAAATTAAATATAAACAAATCGTGGAAAGTCAAAAGGTGAATACATAACCCGTAAAACCTAAAATCGCTTCACTTTTCAACGACGACATTCCATTTGCAACAACAACCATTCGATTTGACTATTGAGAGGACGAGCATTCCCTAGTGTGTTTGGGGCATTCACTGGTGTGTGTGTCGGTGCTTGGAGGTTCCCACAGAGACACAATCCACAGAGATGCAATCCCTGCTTGAAGATTCACAGGTAGCTCTTGAAGATTCACCGTGCGGCATGAATTAATTCTAATTTCTGTGTGTTCAAACTTCGCTGTTTGCATAACAAAATTTGTAAATTAAATTTTAATTCTAAATAGTAATTTGACCCATGATGTCAATGATGAGAAAACTTCCTTATGACGAGTATTAGAATCTTGAAGCGACCACAATAAATAGTCTTCTTCCATATACTGCGATTCCAAACTCTTGTTTTTCTACTATAATCTCCACATTTTCTCATGGCCAACCGACATCACTTGCTTTTCTAATCACTCTTTTAACAATGTTTTTTTTTTTTTACATTTTTTGCCAAGAACGTAACTTTTAGCCTTCGATGAAATTGACTTGGGGTCAGATTTACAAGTATGTGTAAACTCCAATTTTTACTTGATATCAAACTAGAAATTTTGAAATTTCATTGTAAATGTTGAGTGTTCAAGGATGTGCATGTTTAAATCTTTAAAATTTAAATCATAAATATTTTAGTTTTCATGTTTAAAGTTTGAAAATACACAAATTCACATATTTAATAATATATATATACCCCCAACAAACCCACGCACCTTCTTTCAAAAAATGAATGACACACCCATCGCAGTCTCAGTCCCGTTCCCACATTTCCTGGCAACATAGATATTTATATTCGTTTTTGTTTGTTTGTTTGTTTGTTGTGACATTCTATTCATTCTTATGTTAGGTCCATATATTACTAGTATAGTTCCTTATTGTTGTAAGTGTAACCCCCTTATTGTTATTATTGTACCCTTGTAACCCCCATTTTGTTATTATTGTGCCCTTAAATTATTATTGTTAGGTCGGCTAGGATTACATTATGGCCCACTAGGATTACATTATGGCCCCCCATGGACTCCTATATAGAAGAGGATTTGTAAATTGTATCATCCAAGAATTGTTCATTTATGTAATGTATTGGAGGTTGCCCCCTCGAAGTGGCTTATTTATAAGGCGTTGATATCTCTTTTCTTCTATTTTTGGAGTTGGTTACACAACATTTGGTATCAGAGCTTTGGGATTCTAGGGTTTTGCTGCTCCAAACAGGTCATTGTGGCATTTTCGCTATAACTTTTTTTTCTACGAAGTTTCAGAAGCTGAAATTTTTAGGGTGCGAAGCCGAAATCCTGAGGAATATTGTCTAAAAATTTCAGAGCTTGGTTCGCAACATTTTTGGATATATGATCTGTGGAAGTTAGGTCTTTTTTCAGGCTCCTAAACAGGTCATTGTGACATTTGCGCTATAACTTTTTTCTACGAAGGTTCAGAAGCTAAAATTCATATGGTGCGAAGATAAAATCCTGAGGAAATTCTTCAAAAAATTTCAGAACTTGGTTTGCAATATTTTTGGAGATATGATCTGTGGAAGGTAGTGTTTTTTCAGGCTCTTGAATTTCATCTCAAACATGTGATCGTGGGAAAAGTTCAATAACTCTCTCTCTGGGCGTTGGATTGGATTGCCGTAAAACTTGGTCGCAAGTACACGGATTGTAGCTTCTTGGCTATCGAAATTTAGAGACAAAGGACAAGAAAGTGACACGTGGCAAGTCCTACAAGTTCGCTCTACTGAACCAGTCCAGAATTAGGTCATTGTGGGAGATTGGACACAACTTTGTCTTGGAGAATCCAAATCAGGTCAGACCTGTGGCATTCAAAAGAGAATTCCGGGCTACTGCCGACTTCAAATATTTAAGGGCCGCAATCACGAGATAATCCAATTTCAATATCGAGAACTAAAGCAAGCAATGTGTATATCTCTGATTCCAAATTGCTGCAGAAGTCTTGAAGAATCAAGTTGAATTGATTCCAAGGGAATATTGTTGAATAGGTATCAATATTGGATTCTAAAATGGCACCTAAAAATAATTCAACACCGATTAAGCCTTCAGAAGGCTCTACCATGACTCATGAAGATGAAGAATTGCAACATGATCTATCAAAATTACAAGAGCAAGTGCAACAAATTTCACTCTCGCAAAGAGCAAAAAAAATGAAATGGAAGTTTTGAAGAAAGGCGTGGAAGTGAAGATGGACGGTTTGAAGAAAGGCATGGAAGCTAAGATGGATGGCATGGAAGTGGGCATGGAAGCTAAGATGGATGATCTAAAAGCATACATGGAAGGCTTGATGACAAGCTTAAAACAAGAAATGATTCCTAATGGCGGAAATATAGTAGAAGAACCTCATGATGAGAACAAAATAAATGTTAATCGTGATTTCATAAACTCTAATGTTGGCTGGAAGAACCACCATATTCCAAAAATGGATATGAGGAAGTTTGATGGAAAGGATCCTGTAACATGGATACTACAGATGGAGCAATATTTTGATCTCCATAACGTGCAAAACACACAAAAGGTACGCATTGCAACTTTACATTTAGAACAAAATACATTTGTATGGTATCAATGGCTTTGCTCCCGTAGAAAAATTGTCACTTGGTCAATTTTTACGGAGGAAATGATAGCACATTATGAGGATACAAAGAGCAACACCTTCTTTAGCCAATTGATAAATCTCAAACAAAAGGGTTTAGTGGGGCAGCACATTGAGGACTTCCAAAATTGAATATAAGGGTAACTGATATTCTAGAGGAACACAGGATTGATCTCTTCATAGGCACTTTAAAGGATAACATTCAACATGAAGTTCGCGTTCTGGAACCTGATTCATTGGAGAAGGCATTCAGGTTGGCAAGAAAAGTTGAATGTAAAACTATGGCGACAAGGAAGCCTACCACTCAATTCTATAAAGAAGGAAGTGGGTCTACGCCTAGATTTCCACAACCTACAAGGTTGACACCACAACAATTGGAAGAAAAAAGAGCAAAAGGACTTTGCTACAGTTGTGATAGCAAATACACTAAAGGTCATAAGTGTGCTGAGAAGAAATTATTTTACATATATTGTGAAGAGGAAGAAGAAAATGAACAAAAAAAGGATATACACCAGGAACCAGCCCTAGAAGAGGAAGAAATGAATCCGACCATATCGTGTAATAAATTGGCAGGAATTACCACTCCTCAAACTCTCAAGATAGCAGGACAAATCAAGAAGAAAAAGGTAATAGTGTTGATTGATTCAGGTAGCACCCATAATTTTATTCATTGTAAGGTAGCCAAGGAATTAAATTGTTTCCTATACCCAGCACCAGAATGTCAAGTGATGGTTGCAAATGGAGGAACTATAAATTGTTCTGGAAAATGCCATAATATCAAGCTAACCATGGGGGAATATGTATTGACTAGTCCAATGCTTTCCATTCCTATGGGAGGTGCCGATGTTGTACTAGGAGTACAATGGTTACAATCTTTGGGGACGGTAGCTTTTAATTTTCAAGAACTTTTCTTGAAATTTTTTTTAGAAGGAAAGGAAGTTGAATTACGGGGTATTGCAGGGAAGCCAGGAAGGATAATAAGCTCTAATGTCATGACAAAGCTTCTAAAGAAAGAACAGCGAGGCGTAATTGCACAATTATGCTCACTAGAAGTTCCAACATCAAAATCATCTATTTCTGCAGATCTCCAACAAGCCTTGGACAATCATTCCAAGGTGTTTGAAACTCCCAAAGGACTCCCACCTATTCGTGATCATGATCATGCTATTCATTTGATTCCAGGAAGTGTTCCTCCAAACATCAGGCTTTATAGATATCCTTACTTCCAAAAGAGCGAAATTGAACGTATGATTGCAGAAATGTTAGAGGCGGGTATAATTCAACCTAGTCAAAGTTCTTTCTCTGCTCCTGTAGTATTGGTACACAAGAACGATGGATCATGGCGAATGTGTCCGGATTATAGGGAGCTCAATAAGCTCACCATTAAAGACAAATTTCCCATTCCTGTGATTGATGAATTATTGGATGAATTACATGGAGCAATTTATTTTACCAAGTTGAATCTTCGTTCAGGATATCATCAAATTAGAATGAAGACTGAAGATATTCCAAAAACAGCATTTCGAACTCATGAGGGTCATTATGAATTTTTGGTCATGCCTTTTGGCCTACCAATGCACCTTCTACATTTCAAGGGTTGATGAATTCCATTTTCAAACCCTTCCTTAGAAAATTTGTGCTAGTATTTTTTGATGATATACTAATCTACAGTAGGTCTTGGAAGGATCATGTTGAACATGTTGATAGGGTGCTCAAACTATTGTAGGAGAAACAATTATATGCAAAAAAATCCAAATGTTTCTTTGGAGTACAAGAGGTGGAATATCTGGGTCATATTGTATCTCACGAGGGTGTTAAAGTAGACCCTAACAAAATTAAAGCCATTAAGGAATGGAAGTCCCCACAACCATAAAGAAGTTGCGAGGATTTCTCGGGAACAGGGTATTATCGCAAGTTTTTTAAGAATTATGGGAGAATAGCAGCACCTCTAACAACATTATTGAAGAAAGATGCATTTTCATGGACTCCTGAAGCAACTAAGGCCTTTGAACGTCTTAAAGAGGCAATGTACCTAGCACCGGTCTTAGCTACGCCAGACTTCACGAAAACCTTTATTGTGGAATGTGATGCCTCAGGAAATGGAATTGGTGCGGTTTTAATGCAATAAGGAAGACCCATTGCTTTTGAAAGTCGTCCAATCAAAGGAAAGTATTTACAGAAACCTATTTATGAGAAGGAAATGTTAGCAACACTGCATGCACTAAAGAAATGGCGAACTTACCTAATGGGAAGACACTTCAAGGTAAAAACTGATCATGATAGTCTTAAACACTTTTTGGAACAAAGACTATCTTCAGAAGAGCAGCAAAATGGGTCACAAAGATGTTGGGTTATGACTTTGAAATAATCTACAAAAAAGGAAAGCTTAATGTTGTTGCATATGCACTCTCAAGAAAGAATGAAGAGGTGGAAGCATTGCTTTGTGCCATTTCTATTATCCAACCAGATTGCATAACCAAAGCAAGAGATGAATGGAAGAAGGACAAAGATGTATGGACACTCATTCAAAAGTTGCAGCAAGATCCTAGTACATCTGATACATTTAGTTGGAAAAATGATTCCTTATGGTACAAAGATCGCTTCTATCTTTGTAAGAATTCCCAACTAAAACAAAAGATTCTTCTGGAATTGCACACTTCTCCTTTAGGAGGACACTCAGGATTTTTAAAAACTTACCACATGGTGAATAAAGAATTTTTTTGGGGATGGCCTTAAATCTGATATTCAAAAGTTTGTGGCGGAATGTTTGGTTTGCCAGCAGAATAAAGTGGAGACAATTAAGACCCCGGGACTTCTACAACCTTTATCCATTCCAAGTCAACGTTGGGAGGAGATTTCAATGGATTTTATCATAGGTTTACCTAAGTCCGAAGGAAAGAATGTCATCATGTTGGTAGTTGATAGACTTACCAAGTATGCACACTTTTGTGCATTATCTCATCCATTTAAAGCAAGTATAGTTGCTACTACATTTATGGACAGAATTCAAAAGCTACATGGAAGCCCAAGGGTTATTGTGAGCGACAGAGATCCCATTTTTACTGGAAATTTTTGGACGGAGTTATTTTCTTGTTTGGGTACTCAATTAGCTCATAGCTCATCTTATCATCCTCAATCTGATGGTCAAACCGAGATAGTAAATAAATGTTTGGAAGGATATCTTCGTTGTTTTGTATCTGATAAACAAACACAATGGGTCAAGTGGTTACCTCTCGCTGAATGGTGGTATAACACTTCCTTCCATACTGCAGCAAAAATGACCCCATTTATGGCACTTTATGAATATCATCCACCATCGATCACATCATCTTTAAGGAAAATTCGAAGGTTCAAGCAGTGGAAGATCACATCGAGCATCAGCAAGAAGTTCTCCAACTCTTAAAGGATAACCTGAATTTGGCACAAAATCGAATGAAACAACAGGCAGATCAACATCGTAGCGAGAGAAGGTTTGATGTAGGAGATTGGGTATTTTTACGGCTACAACCATACAAACAAATGTCCCTCAAGCAAGCAAAGAAGGATAATAAATTATCGCCAAAGTACTATGGTCCTTACAAGGTGTTGCAAAAGATTGGTACTATGGCATACAAATTGGAGCTTCCTGCTTCTTCGCGAGTACATCCAGCTTTCCATGTTTCATGCTTAAAGAAGGTTATAGGTGAAAATATTCCAGTTCAAACAATATTTCCAGAACTTGATGAGGAAGGAAAAATCATATTGGAACCTGAAGCAGTCACGGAAACAAGAACTCGACAACTAAGAAATCGATCAATTTCAGAGTATCTCATCAAGTGGAAGAACTTACCCACTGAAGATTCTACATGGGAGGATGAGAATTTTATACAGAATCACCCAGAGCTACTCAAGCGTTGAGGATAACACTTTTGAAGGAGAGGGGCATGTTAGGTCCCTATATTACTAGTGTAGTCCCTTATTGTTGTTAGTGTAACCCCTTTATTGTTATTATTGTACCCTTGTAACTCCCATTTTGTTACTATTGTGCCCTTAAATTATTATTGTTAGGTCGGCTAGGATTACATTGTGGCCCACTAGGATTACATTATGGCTCCATGGACTCCTATATATAGAAAAGAGGATTTGTAAATTGTATCATCCAAAAATTGTTCATTTATGTAATGTATTGGAGGTTGCTCCCTCGAAGTGGCTTATTTATAAGGCGTTGATATCTCTTTTCTTCTATTTTTGGAGTTGGTTACACAACATCTTATCTAATTTATATCTATAATGATTATTTTTACTAAACAATATTTACTTATTTTTTTTCATAACTGTTTTTTATCTTCTCAAATATTCTCTATATTTTAATTAATTATTATTTCTATAAAATAATATTGATTTTTTTTAATGCGAATGTTAATGACATCTCATATATTATGGCTTAGGCAAATTAGTCCATCTTATCCCGACCTGCTCAGAATCTAAACTTAGATTTGGTAAACTTAAAGAATTGACAACTCCAAATATTAGAGATAGGCCATCCATATTAATTACCAATTACCTGAAAAATGAATAAGACATTGTATTTTGATTTCCTGCTGGCAAATCGTCATTGTATTTTTATTCTTCGAAGTCTGTCCCTAACAAAGAAACAAGTAGGAAGATTGCATTTGTCTCTTTGTCAATATATTTGGACGGACTTTTATTATTTTATAGACGTTGCTTTTTTTGATTCAAGAGCATTTCCCTGTATATTATGAAATTGCACGTTAAATATCTTTTCGAAGTTTTGAGGATTTTTCCTAATAATGATTGTACATATGGTTTTGAGGAAAGCATGTCCTTTAGGCGCTTACTGTCCAAAAGCCAGGCTAAATATTTCCACCGGCTTATGTGACCCGTAAGTTGAGATCTCTGGTACTGTGATTTTTTTATGCCTATTGTCACTTCTTAATATGATAAATTTCTAATAAATCCAAGTGTGCAAATCTTGAGGTATTGGTGAAGATATGGCTACCGATTGCCACCTGGAAATGACAATCACACCTGTGGAGCGGCAGATCTATGGGGTGATGTTGGGAGCACACAAGATGTTTTCTGCCAAGCTGGATCTTACTGTCCAACTACTACCCAAAATTTATCTTGTAGCAGTCGGTACTGATTTTCTCTTTTAGCTGTATTGGCTTTCTTTGTCGTATTATATATAACTGAATATTCATTGAATATGTATTTCACAAGGAATGAAAGGGCTGCTTTTTTGTGGCCTAGAGTATATAGCTGATTTCTTAGGGACATGGTTTCGAATAAGTTTTCTGTTAAATTTGTTTGTCTTCACAGACATGTTACATCCATTGTTTCCTAGTGTTAGTTCAAACGAGAAAATAATTTTCCTGTATGAGCTTCTGATGAATTCCAACATTATTTGTATGAGATTCTGATGAATTCCATCACTGTTTGTGATTTATGCAGACATTATTGCAGACTGGGTTCTACTTCAGAGAAAAGTAAGTAAACTGTAGATCCAGAACGCAAGTTAGATCCTTCCACGTTTCATGTTTTATGTATATTTGTACAACTATTTTTATAATAAATAGGCTGATCTCTTTTTAATTCTTCAGACCCAAGCTTTCTGCATTTTGGAATCCAACATTTCCCGTTGTTTTTAACCATTTATCGTTGGTCTATTTTATAGGCCTCAATAACTACTTTGGGAAATAGTTATCGAAGCCTATAAAATAGACCAACGATGAAGCCTATCAGAAAGAAGGCCACCATTAGAATGGTTAATAGTGAAGATATACCAGAAAAATCATGTCATTATGTAGAGATGAAGTTGACAGTGTCAACCATCATATTGATAACGCTGAGAAAATATGAAAAAATAAAAAATAATGAAGATAAAAATTTGACGAACAAGACAATGGATGATAAACTAAATTAATAAAAATGAGAAGCAATAACCAACAAAACGCACGTTCATGTCAATGAAAAACGCAGATAGAAACATCAACCTAAATAAACTAGAATAGAACTCGAAGATTTATTAGCTCAACCGTTGACCATCCAAAATCCACCAGCGAGCCCAAACTCATCCATCACGTGACCTTCAAAGAAACCGAGTTTGGGCACGTCAACAAAGTAAAAAAAAGCACCAAACTATCGATAAGAAATGGATTCTAGGTGAGAAAAGTTATTATATTAATACAAAATGGTGAATGGGAAGGAGTAGAAATCTTAGGTACAGAATATAAAATCACTTTCAAGTTCAATTTAAAATCCAATGATGATGAAGCATGTTGATAATTTCATTGTCAGTCACGCCCTTAATATTATAATAATCACTTTCAAGTTCAATTTAAAATCCAAGATGATGAAGCATGCGAATATTCATTGTCAACAATTTCATGCCCTCAATATTATAATAAGGGAGAGTTTAAAAGGAAGAGTTTAAAAGGAAATTATTGATTGAAAGAATATACACAAATTCCATTTTAAAATATATTTCACTTCACCTCAGGAATGTAGATAACTCTTAAAATATATCTCACTTCACCTCAGGAATGTAGATAACCCTGAAGATCCCAGAAAAAAAACAAAGAAACTTAGAACTTAGATTCCTGCTTGTAGCAAAGAGGGGAAGATTGCAACTTAGCACCTTGAAATTTAGAATTATAATAAAATATAGAAATACCATAATATATTATTAAGATATTGTTAACATATGTAACTTTGGAATTATAATAAAATATAGAAACACTAAAATAATTATTAGGATTTTGTTAACCAATATAGTTTTAGAATTATAATAAAATATAGAAATACCATAATATATTATTAGGATTTTGTTAACACATATAACTTTGTAGACCAATATGTTTAATTTTTTTTTCTTTTTTATATCTTACCAAAGATTTTAGTAGTACAATAACAAATGGACAAGAAATTAAAAAAGTTGGAAGATGCCACAAGGTTTTTTTTATCATTACAAAATTTGTAAGGGTAAGTAACATTTTATGCTCTACCATTTAGTGAGATGGATATGGTATTAGATGTTGAATGGTTAATTCAATTTGTAAGCTATATTATAAATTTGTAAGTTATATTATAAATCTGAAAGAATAGTTCATGATATTTAGTTGGCAAGTAGAAAATTAGTATACATATTTGAGAGTTTATCATATAAGCAAAGTATTTCATAAGTTTACTTATAAAAAAGGGAAAAGAAATGCAAATGCCAAAAACACTTACAACAATGATATTGAAGGATATAAAAAAACCTTATTCAAAATTTCTAACTTAATAAAGGAAGTATTATACAAATGAACACCAAGGTTTAATGTTAAATAACCAGATTAAAGAACTTCAAAATGTAATGCACATATTAAAAAGGAACCTTACCATCATTCATATCATAATAAAATCAATACCTAAGTCAAATCTTAAAAATCAGATAAAGAATAATGCTTCCAAGAAGACATGATAAATTTTAACAAATCCTATTTGCTATACTTTGAAAGCAAAACATACTTTCAGAGCACATGTAGTATACATATATACATATTAAATTATATTGAAATTATTGATTATTTATATATATAATATTGTAAAATGAATTATTAAGACTCATATCTCTTCCCATAACTAAATTTTTAATAGATATTTATATAAGAAATGTGTTCCATAATGGATATCTAGAAAAAGTATCTAACTTATAGCTAAAAAAAAAAAAAAAAAGAATAAAAAAAATCTCCAATTATTACAAAATTTGAGATTCATAATTTTTTAAATATATATAGTCTAAAAATGTAATGACTATTAAAAAAAATATAAACCTTCTAAAAATAAAAAGTTACCTATTTAGAAAACTATTATCTTCCCATGCATGCATCAAATATAAAAACAAGTCTTGGGAAACTATTCTCTCATCTTCCCATGCATGCATCAAATATAAAACATTGTCCGATTGCAACCTTGACCAACCATATAATGAGAAGTGTATAATAATGCATTTTGAATGTAGGTTTTGGAACTCTTATTCAATACTCAATTTTAATCAACAAAGATTTGCTACCATATGTCAAATATTCCAATAAATATGATTTATTTTCACTAATCCACCTTATAAAGTATTCATGAAACATCAATATTAAATCAAATATATTTATAAACCATCCATGTTAAATCAATTTACGTAAACTTTTAAAATTGATTCTAAATAATAATAATAAACCCACAACTTCAATATATTGAATCCTTAACCACAATATATTTAATCCCTAATATTCAGTACAATGTACTCATAATTATTGACTCCTTAACCACCATATATTTAATCCCTAATATTCAGTACAAGGTGCTCATAATTTGAATCATATAATTAATGAAAATATAGATAACTATATATATAATGAAGAGGTTTTCCTGAAAAAATCCAAATATGCTACTAAATAGAGCTCTGCATAATAATTAATATTAATCCAAATATGCTACTAAATAGAGCTTTGCGTAATAATTAATATTAATCCAAATATGCTACTAAACAGAGCTCCGCAGAATAATTAGTATTATTTATATTACTATGTATAAATATAAATAATATTAATTAGTATATATATAACGAAGAGGTTTCCTTGAAAAAATCCAAATATGCTACTAAACAGAGCTCTACATAATAATTAATATGATAAACATTTTAAGCTCCAAACAATATTGACATGAGCTAGAAGCTCACTCCATCTTAAATCAATATCTATTTTTATGGGAAATATTTGAGCTAGAAGCTCACTCCATCTTAAATCAATATCTATTTTTATGGGAAATATTTGTTGAAAAGATTTTCGATTGTATAATTATTTATGAATGTAAATTTTCTTTTATGATTTTAGTAAAAAGATAAATTTTAATTTTTGATGTATTAAAATAAATAAAGTATTATTTAAAAAAAAAACGTTGATAAATTGATTAATTATGATGATTATAATTACAATGTTGATAAGTTTTTATTAAAAAAATCTTTTTTTTGATATCCATTGATTAACCTTACTAAAATTTAGGAGAGAGACAAGATATAAAAGAAATGTGCAGCTCAATCTAGAGAGTGTGCACAAGACACATTTGTTTTTCACCAAATCATTTGTGCATAAATAAGATTAGAAATTTGTTGAAAAATGAAATAAATCCCTTAAAAATAGGATTTAATCTAACTGACCACAATAGAGGACAACAAATCTTTAATAATAGAATAATCTAAAGAATTCTTCATTTCTCCATTATTCCAAGTTCCCCTCTTAATGGAGAAATGTATCAAAGCATAACATGAATAACATATGCCTGCTAGTCTCAATCTTAGCTAAGTTTACAATGGTACATAAAAAAGACTTGATAACCGAGCTTTCATTTTTGCCTTCTTGCTAAATGGTCCATGCGTGTTCATTTGCTGGTGAAGTTTCATCTTCACCTTTCTTGCCATAAGATAGTGGTGGAGCTTCTCCTTCTTCTTTTTTAACGTTTTTTGCGTCAAAGGTGGAACACTTGAACTCTTAATCTCTTTTTTCTTGATCTTGATTGCAGGCTAACATTATTTGTATTCAACATTGTTGCAGGTTTTTGGGACTTATACTTGTCTTTAATGTTTGCAATTTCTTTAAGTTTTATTGCTTCTTCTTGGCGGCTAATATCTGCACACTTAAAAACAATGTTATATTCATAAAGATAACCATACTGATTCTTGTCATTATTCTCTTTTGAGAGAGCTTTCCTTCATCTTTCTCTGCTGACATAGATGGTTGTTTCATGTCTTCAACCTCTTTAATCAATTATGTTGTTGCAAACATGTTGTCCTACATTGTTGTTGCAAACATGTTGTCCTACATTTGATTTGTGTAGCAGGTAGGCATCTCTTTTCACCAAACAACAACTCATCAATAAGATGCTTTTCATGCATCGAATTGAACCACTTTTCATAAGATACAAAATTCTCATCAAATTTGACTTCATGTGTCTCTGCATCAAAGAGATTTTCTTCATAAAAATATTCAGATTCTACATCAATGGTTATTTCTTCATCATCACATGTTTCAATGTCAATTACAAACACACATTCATTATCCATCATTGCTGCCTCAATGTTGCCATCTTTAGTTTCACAATCAATTATGAGACTAAACGCACAATCATCATTTTCAAGAACAATACTTTCATCATTTTTAACCACATTCAAACTGTACTTCATTTCTAAAATATCCCACAATACTCTTACATTTTGAATCTCACCATATTCATGTAGTATAGTGAACAAGATTTTTCTTCTAATGCAGATGCTATGAGATGTAATGCTGATGCATCTCTACTCATATCATGGTTCAAATTAACAAAATCCTTTTCAATTCAATAAATCTACCTTCATAATATTGTTTTCATTTCAGTTGCCCAGATTTCATAATTTATACTTGAGAAGGTGGACAGATCCGACATTAACCTTTTCACAATTTCATCTATGTCATCAAATTCTCCACTGCGTTGATCTAGATCTACATTCTGATCCTTGACTTGATAAGCTACAGGTCCATTAGCATCAACTTGAAACTCTTCACCAAATTCAGCTGAAAAATATATTGCATTTATCTCTTGATGCTTTCTCCTCGCATGTTTCAGTTTTCTTCGAGATTGTTTCAGTGTCCTTTGTTGACCCATCACTGAATTCGCCACCAAACCAAATTCAACGGCCTCTAAACACTCCAGCGCTGAAACCAATCCATTGTTAACATGTCAAACTCAACCCACGAGCTACACAGAAGGATTTGAACTCCCTCTCTACACACTCTTAAGAGAAGCTGCAACTTCCAATGAAGCAATTTCCAATACTAACAACAACCAGTCCGTTGGGTCTACACAGAGATGAGTCTCTGCATTGGACAATGGCCCTGCCTAAGATCAATTACTCCAAAGACAGGTGATCTACAACTCTACTTCAAATACAATTATAATCACTCCAAATACAGTGGGATCGATCTCACCGTCTAACAACGTGTTCTCCAACAGTCCAGTAACAGACTAGCGCAAGCTTTCTCCTAACAGCGATCGATCAAGGATCGCTCCACCCACAATTTTTCGCTAGCAATATTGGAGAAACCTTCATAGGCTTCCTTACACAACTTCGTTCGACACAACAAGATGAACATGAGGTCTACGCCTACGAACATGCATTCAATCACATAATTCCTTAGTCACACAATCCACCACAACTTTGTTTAACTTTACAAGCACTGGCAGCTTTCATAACAATTCTCTCTATCAATGCTTTGATGGCACTGGTTCAGATCTCATGTAGCAACAATCTACACAACAATTCAACTCTCAATACAAACACAACCAAACAACCAAATTACCACAACTAGCGGCCAACTCCACGTTCTTCCACACTTGATGTCAAACTGTAGGCAACACCGCTCTCTTCATCTGTGCGCTGACAACAACCTCTCACAACATGTTTCAACACTCGACACCACAAGTATCTACGACTGTGGCCTTTAGCTCATGCGCACCAACAGAGCACGACCAACACCAACAACTTCTCCCAATAATGACAGGCTCCTCCTGGACTCCCACCTTTGACTAGGAATCTTCCAATTCTAACACAACTTCCTGCAGAAAATTGATTGGCAAACTAGCAACGACTCCTTAATAAAAACAACGATTTGCAAAAGCCTTTGACCTCCGACCACTTTAAATTCAACCTTCAAAACTTGTCCACACCGGATCCAGATCCGCTTCTCCTTTACAAATTTTAGCAAATCTCCAAACATACGAGCAAAATCAATCAAGCCTTCTAGATGACAGAGATAATCGGCCCTACAACAACCACCTTTGACTTTCAATCTCTAACAACCTTGTGCCTCTCCAGTCAACTTCGTTAATAGGTGGGTCGACGACTCTTCGAAAGTCGCAACAACACAGTTTTCCACTGTCGGCAGGCTTGACATTAGTCCACTGGCTCACACACGACTACAACTCTCCTGATGTCTTTATGGCTCCACTAGACAATGCTCTTGCTCTCGGTGTTGACTCTTCCCGGTGTTGACTCTGTACATCACCTCCACGTTCTGGTCTATGGCTCTGAACCATGTGCTTAAATCACCAACGACGATAGGAAACGTCTTCACAATTGAGTTGAGCTAATCGCTCCACTCTTTGCCCACTAATCCACATTGTGGTGATCTATACCAAGAGCCTCATGCACAACAATAGTTTATCATTGATCCATGCTCTTCAACATCTCACAAGGCAACTGCAAACAAGTTCACGTTGGATCCCCTTTTCCAAGCAATCTAAGGTTCTCAGGAGTCGATCAGTGTTTCAAACAATGCTTAAATTCACGAATCTGCAACAGATCTCTCAGATCTCGACCTTCTTGATATGATCTCTCATTTGCAATAATCCAGTGGCACTCTCTCCCTCGGCCAATTTGGTCCAAAGGCAGCTAACACTTTCACACCACACTCACTTGTGAAGCTTTACCTTAGCACTCACAACAAGGACTCTACCCCTCAACGCAGATCCCTTTAACAACCCAGATATTTTTCCTTTGGCTCTCAGAGGATCCGTGCACCACACAACAACAACAGTCTCCCTAATCGAAGCTGGATCAAACAACGATCTCAACAATTTCTTTCGAAGAGCACTATCACAAATATACTGACTTCTCCATATGCAAGCCAACCTGCTCTCCTCGCTCACAGGAAGCAGTCAAAACACAATAGCCTCAACACACGAATGCAACAACTCTTAAACCAACATAGTCCTGCAAACACAACCTTCAAGCGGCCTCGAATACAACTTCCAATCAGCCTCGACTTACTTTGAGACCACCAAATTCTAACGAGCCTCTTTGCATTCACAACCCTTGCTGAAACTCACCCAACTCTCACTTGACGGTTTGATACCAACTAAAAGTTAGGAGAGAGACAAAATAGGAAAGAAATGTGCAGCTCTAGGTGAGACTAGCTCAACCTGGAGAGTGCTTGCATAGGACACATCTATTATTCACCAAATCATTTGTACATAAATAAGATTGGAAATTTGTTGAGAATTGAATAGATTCCTTTAATAATAGGATCCAATCTAATAGATCACAACAAATCTCTAATAATAGAATAATTTGGAGAATTCTTCATTTCTCCATTATTCCAAGTACCTTAAGTTGTGTAAAACCTCCATCGAATGTAAGGAGGATTTCGAAGGGCAAAGTTAGGGCCGATGGTGTAGAAGCCTTACTAGCACGCTTGGAAGTTGTGGTACAACAAAAATGCAGACCTATAAAAAAAACTTATGAATATGGAAAATTGAAGAAGTCGTGAGAGACATTACAGATTGAAATTTGAAACTCAATTGCCAAGGTTGTGAAAAAAGTTACAAAACCACAAGAAATTTTATTCATAAGATTGCAGAGTGGTTTAAAGGTTGTAAATTCTAAATGTTGCAAATAAATTGTGATGTCGTGAAAGGTCACAATCACAAGGTTGCAAAATAGCCTAAAGATTGCAAACTGGTTATGCTACGAAGATGTTTCGGAGCAGTATAGGTTGCAGTCCCATGGTCATGGACCACTAAGGATCCTCAATTGTTACGATTGGGAAAATGCAACATCTCTAGTTCAAATAGAGGAAGCCAAAAGTTCACATTTTATAACAAGAAGCCAAACAACGAGGGCATCTTTTAACTTCTCTGCCTATGGAGATATTGGTTTAACAACAAAATGGTGCAAAGATGACGTGGGAAACCAAGTTGCTTGGCCTTCCAACTTTTCCATCTATTGAAATTTCAATCTAGCAGTGTTTGGTCTTCCAAATTTTCCATCTATTGAGATTCCAGTCTAGCAGCAATGTTTGGCCTTCCAACTTTTCCAACTAACTAGGGTTTCAAGCACAACTGTTAAATATTTTTTTTTAAATTGTGATGCCGAATTACCCAGGTTTGAAATTTGAATCATGTTTTTTTTTTCCATTTTTTCTTGACGTTACAGAATTACCGGTTTTTGAGATTTGAATCATATTCTTCTTCATTATGGAGTTCTCTTTAGTGCGACTTTTTGGAGTTTCAGGTGCCGGAATCCAGTGAAACAATTTGAGGTAAAATCTTGGTTTTTGTTATTTAAACTAGTTTTTTGACTCTATATATGGATTCAACACCCTAAAAAACCCCTAAGGCACTTCAATTGTGCAAGATTAGCAATCAAACTTCTCTTTTCAATGAATTCCTGCCAGATTTTAGAGAAATTACATCGGAAAAAGCCACCGTAAAAGCCTTCAAAAAGTTGCACTAAAGACTACTCGCTTCATTATTATGTGAATATTACAATGAACTGTTGTCAGTTTATAATAATCATGTGAATGTTACAATTTTAAACAGTAGCCAGTTTATAATAAGAAAAAATCAACATTATCCATATTCAAAAGCACTTCGGTTATAATAATCTGATTAGGGAATATTTAGTGAGAGTCACCCAAAATTTATACTTGGTCCAATATGCAAGGAATAATGTAATTTGCTTTTGCAGGTGAGACGATCCATATTTACTGGGAGTCACCCAAAATTTACTTGGTCCCATATGCAAGGAATAATCTAATTTTCTTGTACAGGTGAGACTATCCACTTACATAAGTGAGATGGCCAACAAGAGTTAGATTTGTCTGAGACGATTTAAACCTTAGTGGATACATGAAGCAACCCCACATTATCATCAAGCCAAGGAACCATTGAAAATTGTTGTGGTTTTCTTTGTACAAGCTTTGTAATATAATTATATTTCACAAGCCTTTTCTGTAGTGCTATGAGTACGTGCAGTATGCTATTATTATTCACCGTGTAATTTGATTCTAGTTGTATAGACTAAGATAAAAATAGCATTCGGCATAAAGAAGCTCAGCTATGAAAGCACCTTGTGAAACTTTTAAGCCATAAGCTCGAGCACTTGCAGTCATAGTGCTGTGAGTTTGAAGATCGCAACCACACAGTAACATTACATTTCGGTTTCAGCAAAAAAGCTGCAAGTGAAGGCTGGAGGAAAGAGCTGCAGTAGAAGGCTCCAGGAAAGCACCGCAGTAGAGGGTTGTAGGATGGAGCCACACTTAAAAGTCAAGGGTAGGATATCATCGCAGAGCATTTTTAGCATCAGAACGAATCTGGTATCAAAGCAAACCTGTTGCCAAACAAAATTTTATATTTCACATTAGAGCATTTTAAATTCCTTGGGAAGGCCTGCAAGGAAAAAGAAACTGTCTGTGAAGCTTGTTGATGGTCTGTAAGGGAAAGAAATTGCCAGTGAAACTCGTTGATGGTCTGCGAGGGAAAAAATATAGGAGAAACTGACACAAAGGCAGATAAGCTAATTGAAGTCAAAGTTACCAAAGGAAGAAGGGCTCCAGTATGTTCTACAGACATGGAAGATTTTTCTCCAAAGGCATTTTAGATACTGTTTAAGGATTTTAATGTCCAATGTATGTCTTATCATCTTGTTTTATAAATTTATGCAAAGGTTTGAGAGATATTCTCCTAAGGGTTGTATATTTAAATATTAAAATTTGTTAAGAGTCAAGTAGGATCTGTTTCGGTTAATGGACCTTGCTTGATTGGTAAAAAGAGGGTGTTGTGATTTCATCGAGGTTCACATCTACACGTTGGACCCTAGGGAACTGGCACATTTGCATCAATAGGCTATTTATTGTGTTTGGGAGCACGTGCAAGTGCTTAGCCAAATTTACAAAGAGGTTTGACCATCGTGGACTCGCACATTTGCATCACTAAACTATTTATTGTGATTGTGGCCAAGTGCAAGTGCTTACCCTAATTACTTCCCAAAGTTGTAAGATGTATCTGTTTCATTAATATGCTGTCCAGGACGGTGTGACTTGTACGTGTTGTCAAGAACCATAAGAAAAACCAAGGTCTGTTTCCCATCTTAATCTCTGGATAAAAACCCATACAGGTTGCCATATTCCAATATTCTTGCTTTTATACTGAAAACATTCTGGACAGCACACGCTTTTACAAGCACCCCATAAGGCTTACAACAACGCAGCATGAACTAAGAAGCCTCTGTTGCAAGACTCACTAGCCGTTGTGAAAATCTCAGCATATGACACATTTTACAATTGCAGTATGATAAATAGTAATACAAATGAGAATGGGAAAAAATCAGGATGTTTGAAGCATAATCTATCTGCTTTCTATTTTTGAGTAAATGAAGATTCTATCGTTCTAATTTGCAGGATGCTATCCACTGACATCATGTCATCCAAATACGGTCAACCAAGACATTCGAGCCTATGGAATCATGCTTATTGTAAGTAACTATGCATGTTATGCAGAATTTTGTACTATTGAGCTGTTATCGATGATTAGTAATTGCTATTTATTTGTTGAAGTTGTTAATGGGAGAATTCGTTTTCTGAATAAACTTTCAGGTTGTGATTATATTTATGCTTCTGCTCATCTATAGCTGTTCCGATCGCGTTCTTATCATTCGTGAAAGAAGAAGAGCCAAATCCAGAGAAGCAGCAGCTTTTTCGGCAAGAGCGAGGACACAAGCACTTGAGCGATGGAGATTAGTGAGAGAAGCTGCAGTGCTAAGGAAAAGAAGCCTTCAAAGACGGATCAGTCGTAAATTTTCACACAACAATTGTATTAAGCCTGTAGAAGAACAAGAGATGTTGGCTTCTGGTACATTCTTCTCTGATGATGCGTCAACATTTCCACTGTCAACTGTTGTTGAAGATGATATGCCCCGAGAATCATCCATAGAAATAGAAATTGTCTCTAAAGAAGAAAGTGACCTGTATGATATCAGCCCTGCCCCTTTTGATGAACTAGATGATTTTCAGGAGGATCCCGCATCAGCTTTAAGTGCTTACACTGTTAAGAAACGCAAAGCTCACCCACCTCGTACTCGCCACAGAGTTTCTCATAGTTTGGAGTATGCTTACGGTGAAATAGAAAAGGAAAAGATGAGAGAGAAAACTAACCCGACATTGATAGGGGTAATTGAAAGGGCCAGTTTATATGGAATTCAAACCCGACCTAAAATTGAAGTTTCTTTCATGGATTTAAGTCTTGCTCTCACAGGGAATGGGAAGAAAATATTAAGGAATGTTACTGGGCAACTAATGCCAGGACATATTGCTGCTGTTATGGGTCCATCCGGAGCTGGGAAAACTACTTTTTTAAATGCTCTTGCGGGTAAGGCGACGGGCTGTGTTGTGACAGGTTCTGTGTTTATTAATGGAAAACAAGAATCGATACATTCATACAAAAAAATTGTTGGCTTTGTGCCACAAGATGATATCATACATGGAAACTTGACCGTAGAGGAGAATCTTTGGTTTAGCGCAAAATGCAGGTTCTATCTCCGTGTCTCTTTCTTCTTCCCTTTTTCAACTTTCTATGTTTTTCTTGCAGTTAGGCATTAGATTGGCCCTTGTGCTGCTCATGCTTTTGTAGAATCTCTTCCCTATATGTGTCTCTCTTCTGCTCTTTTCTGACATACATGTTTCACTGAAGACTGTTTTACCTTTAACATTTGAACTTTTATTACATTACATACTATGGGTCAGTCTTATATACACTTTCAATAACCATTATGTTTTATCAG
Organism: Pinus albicaulis; assembly: GCA_034641835.2. NCBI lineage: Eukaryota > Viridiplantae > Streptophyta > Pinopsida > Pinales > Pinaceae > Pinus > Pinus albicaulis. The sequence continues at coordinate 272,402,498 of CM076569.1, read as the reverse complement.
GAATTCTTATAAATCTAAGTAATTGGCATGACTCTCGAACATGGCTTATAACTGCTTTTTTGCCATTGCAATTGATAACTAAATGGCATGGAAAGAAAAGAAAATGTGCAGCATGGTTTAAGTGGCTCTTTTCTAAGCGTTTTTGTAATGTTGAATTGGGAAATAGATGGGGCTACCGAAGAGTGCAGTTTAATGCAACCGATTTGATCTTTGTGGATGCTTTGAATTCATTTTCTTGAAATAAAATCCTATCTTTGTCATAGTTGATAACTTTGTGGATGCTTTGACTTCATTTTCCTGAAATAAAATCCTATCTTTGTTATAGTTAATAACTTTTTATGGCTGACACGATACACTCCCAACATGAAGGCTTCCTGTGAGCATGCGAAGAGAAGACAAAGTTTTAGTCGTTGAACGTGCCATTGAAACTTTGGGGTTGCAATCTGTACGAGATTCCTTAGTTGGTACAGTGGAAGTGCGAGGGATCTCTGGAGGACAGAGAAAACGAGTAAATGTTGGACTTGAGCTGGTAATGGAACCATCTCTTTTGTTCTTAGATGAACCGACATCTGGTTTAGACAGCACTTCTTCATTGTTACTATTAAAAGCTCTCCGTCGAGAAGCTTTAGCAGGAGTAAACATATGTATGGTACTTCATCAACCAAGGTAAAGTTTTATATTAATCACGACTGCCATTTGTTTCTACTTGAAGTGCAGCATGGCTCCAGATGAGCAAAAACAAAAATGTGAAAGAATTGAAGAGTTTCCACTCATCTACTGAAGCGTATTTACTATTAACTTAATGCATGTGCCATTACATGTGTGTTTTACTTGCATGATTAAATAGCTTTTATATTACCTCAGATTTTTTAGGAATTGACTCAATGTCAGTTTGCAAATGGTCCTTTTTTATTTCAAGCTTATGTAACAGATATGATTGGTTTATTTTTCAGCTATGCATTATTCAAGATGTTTGATGATTTAGTGCTGTTGGCTAAGGGTGGACACACTGCATATCTTGGACCTGTGCATGAAATTGAAGAATACTTTTCTAGCCTTGGCATTATATTCCCTGACTGTGTCAATCCTCCAGATTATTTTATGGACATCTTAGAGGGGATTGTAAAGCCAGAAGGAAGTCCAACTTTTGATTGCAATATTCTTCCTGTTAATTGGATGTACCATAAGGGGTATGAGATTCCAAGAGATTTACAGGAAGCTTTTGCAAAAACTGGTATCTCGACAAGCAGCAAAGCAATCAATGAAGGAACAAAGAAAGAATCTTTTGAAATTGAAAAGAAAAACCAATCCTTTGGACAAGATTTTTGGAAAGATGTCTGGTGTAATATTGAATTGAAGTGGGATAATATTAACCATAGCTTCCGGAAGTTTGAAGATCTTTCCAATCGTCGGACCCCTAACTTCTTCAAACAATTTAGACTCTACTTAAGGAGGTAATTTGTAAAGGATCTCTTTAAAATATGTGTATGAGAAGTTTTAGGGTCAATGGTTCTTAACATCTTATCTTCTTGCTAAAACTCTGCACTCTTGATTCACAAGTACTTGTTTACCATTACCAGAATTGCTAAACAGCGTTTCCGAGACTCCAGGATACAATCACAAGATTACCTTATATTAATGCTTTGTGGAGCATGTATCGGGATCCTGGCTAAAGCAACAGATGAAGGCTTTGGAATACTTGGGTACACTTATACATCGATTGCATTGCGTAAGTATCAGATCATGATTACATGCCTAGCATTCAAGGGAAATGATATTTTTATCTTATGCTAAGAGCATTTGTCATGGTCTTCTGAGTCTGAGATTGAAGATCATAGTCTAAAATCCATTGTTTTATCATAGTTTGTCATAGAAATCTGTATGGTACTCTTCAACTCTTTTATCTTATGCATTTGTCCACAAATCATTATTAGATTTTGAATTAACTGTGTACAATTGAGTTTTCTAACTACTGTAGTTCTTGGTCGTTGACATGCAGCTCTTCTATGCATGATAGCAGCATTGAGAACATTTTCTCTGGACAGACTGCAGTTTTGGAGAGAGAGTGCGGCTGGCATGAATAGATTAGCATATTTCATTGCAAAGGATTCTGTTGATCTCTTCAACATAGTGATTAAACCGCTTGTTTATCTTTCAATGTTCTATTTTTTCAGCAATCCACGATCAACCTTTGCACAAAATTATATTGTGACACTTGCCCTCGTCTACTGTGTGGTGGGAATTGCATATATCTTTGCCATCGCTCTAGATCCAGGATCAGCTCAACTTGTAAGTTATAATAGCATCTATTACACATTTCTTTTCAATTTCAAATTGATTTGGTAGATGTCTCCGTGCATGCCTAACAAACGTTTTCTTTTGGGTGCATTAACAGTGTTCTGTACTTATTCCCGTTGTTTCAACACTGATAGCAACTCAACCAAGTTCAAATGGTATTTTGAAGTATCTTATCGACTCAACTTATTCACGCTGGGTTCTCGAGGCATATGTGGTAGCAAACGTAGAAAGGTGGGATGCACTCTGCTCTTCATTTGGTGCACTTCAAGCAATTTATACGTTTTTTAAATGTTCAACATTTATTGCATTCCCAACTGATATCATCCTATGCAGTTCTTAGCTATAAATATAACTTTTTGTACATCAATAATCAAGATGACTCTGCGTCTAGCAAAGTAGGTCAGCAGTTTATTAAAAAGGCATGACATATATCTAGGTCAGGCTGGTTTTCACTCTGAAAGGGCTCAAGAGTCAATGTGAAAATATAAATGGTAAATGAATTATATATACGGCAAAACAACTATATATGTAGCCCTGATTGGTAGCCCAGTCGGTTGAAGCCCCCTGCCAAGTCATTGGCCTCTGTCATGAGGCACAAGTTCAATCCTCCTTGGGTACATTAGGGTTAGACTCCCAGTAGTAAAGTCAATTGGGCAGGTAAATTAGATCAGTTGAAAAAAAACTATATATGCATATTGTAAATTTTTGTAGATGTTCTATGCTTGGAGCAACTTTACTTTTCTCACAGCAATCATACAAATAGTTAAGTAAAATGCAGATAGAACATATAAGTGGATCTTATAGAAGACAAATCAGAAACAGGAAAAATGTGGTGGTGCGTTACAGCGGTCAACAGGATGCTTCAACCAGCAAAGTCTCCTTGGTCAGCCAACCCAAAATGTGTCACAACAGTCCTCCAATCAGCAAACGAGTCAACCCAAGTCAACTCCAAAAAAGTCAACGCTGTCCAGAAAAAGTCAACGCAGGGCAGCAAGCTAAAAGTCAACGCAGCAGTAGATTGGTCAACCCTTTGACCTCGATTTCTGTGCCAAACAGTACGGCCTTCCAAAATCGAACTTCTCACCAAATTTCAGCCCATTCGGACCATGCGTTGACCAAAGTCAACGCTGGTCAAACTTCCAGCAAAACCCTAGCTGCAGCAACTCGTCCTTCAGCTCAGCCGTACAGAAATTCGTCCTTCTTCTTCACACATGTGGGCTAGAAATGTCTTCTAAGGAGCTCGTACTACATCAGATGAAAGAAGAAGATGTGTGTTGAGTTGTGATGAAATGCTCTCCAACTTTGCCTGTATTTATATCCATCATTCGGGTGTGTGACACATCTGCTAGGGGTGTGAAATCTTAACGCCGACCTGCACATATAATTTATTATGAATAATAAATTCAAAATAAATGTTCTGCTCAGCGGATTAAGACATATTATATATGGATTTTACACCTCTCCGAAAGAGGAATCCAACAAAAATATTAACCTCTTAATCTGAGCATCATAACATGGAGTTTGGACCTAGTTGTCCAAATTTAACACATATTTTGTTATTCTTTCAGAGAGAATATGAGAGAAATGAATATAATAAGCACACATATAGCAAAAAGACATTCAAATGATGTACACCATGATTTACCTCGGAAAACCCCAACTGGGGAAAAACCATCCAATAATACATCTATTATTGTCTTTGGCTAAAACACAGCCAAGTCAGCCAACAACCCGATTTTTCACCGCTCAACTCTGGCACAATACAATGGAGAATTCCCAAGCCTTTTAACAACTTCAACTACATGTAATACCATGAGCTCAATACCACGAATCACCAATACCAGGTGCCCAAAAACCATAACTGTTAACCACAACTGTTGACACAACCTCAACTCCACCATCGGGTCAAGTTTATCTAACAATCCCCCCCTTTAAACTTGACTTTGGTTTTTCCTTGAACCAATCTAGCCAAACCATCCAAGTGAGCCAGCGACCACTCACCTCGAGGCCCTACCCAACCAACATCAGGGTATTTGAGAATTTCGCATGTTGTCCTAGCTCATAATGCTTCATCATATCACCACAGGCTCCCCTATATCACCTAGGTATACATCCAGACTTTACTAGTGATTATTTACTGGGGCACACATGCCTTACTAGGTCTTATAGTCATATGACCATTTACATGTAAAAAAAATCGTTGAGAAATCCATTAGGGCAACATTAGTTCTTTTATTAACTGATTTCTCTATTACTTGATAGTTATTGTGATGTCATTATCTTTATTTTCTTATGTTCTTATCATCAAATAAAAGCCAATATACTGAAGATCACAAACACATGAAAAGGACACCAGAGATAGGCTCCAAGCTAGGGCAAAACCCCTCTCCTAGAGGAAAACCCAAAAATTCTCTTCTTCTAGAATCAACTTCAAAGAAGACTTCCAAAACCAAAACAAGACACTGACTTCCAAAAGCAAAACCAATATCTCTACATCCTCCAAAGACCAAGCCAACCAACCTTTTTTCCTTCTGCAAGACAAACTTCTCCAAGGGGCAATGGGACAAAACAAGAGTCATAAAGCTTCAAGATCAAAGTGTACTTCCTTTTGAAATTTTCGGGCTTCAGGTAACCCTAGCAACCTCAGAAATTTTTGCACTTGTGACCTAAACATAGATGGAGATTTGAATCATCCTTCTAGATTTTATCTTCTTTCTCATTAGGCTCTTATTTTCATCCTTCTTTCTTGATTGCAAACCAAAAGATATATATGTGTGCTATCTCCCTTTGTTCACAAGGCTCGTCTGGCCTTTCTTAGACCCTTTGCATATCCTTTTTCCATCGTATATCATATGAGAATATCTTGTGCTTGTATGTATGTCCAAATGGAGGTGGAGGTCCTCTTATTTATACCTTTCTCATGGCTTCTCAAGCCTACATTAGGTCGACTTGAGGAAGGTTGGCTGACTTGGTCTTGGGAGCAAATAGATATTTCCAAAATAAATATTTTCTTGTTGATACAAATGCCTGAAAAGGTTTTTACATAATGACATGGACCATGACTCATGACACAAACCTAGAAGCACTCAATGGGTGCTTTGACCTAGAGCCAAATAACTTTGAGCATGAAACCCATGGTTAATAAAATATATATATATTTTTTCTTTTATAATATTTTTCTTTTTTCTTCTTTATGACAAATATAAAAATTTCATCATGTCATGACTCATGAGTCAAACAACAATTATGAAGACTGATACTAGTTACATTTTTCCAACGTTCCCTCTTAACTAGAGAGGTATTCATAATTGTTTAACCGGTACAAGGACAATACTCACTTTGAAAAGTTCTCATAAGAAGAGTATCACAAACATCATGTATAATGCTAAATACTATCTAGGCTAACTGCCAAGGTATAAAATCATCTAGGTACCATCTAGGCTACCTGCCAAGGTACCATCCCAACAGGGATCCAACTGTTATCTAAGCTACCTGCCAAGACACCAAGTGTCATCTAGGCTACCTGCCAAGACACCAACCCTAACAGGGTTCTAGATATCATCTAGGATACCTTCCAAGATACCAACTCAACAAGGATCCAAGTGTCATCTAAGCTATCTGTCAAGACACCAACTCAACAAGGATCTAGGTGTCATCTAGGCTACCTGCCAAGACACCAACAGGGATCTAGGTACCATCTAGGCTACCTGCCAAGGTACCAACCCTAACAGGGATTTGGATATCATCTAGGTCAAGATACCAACCCTCACTGGGATCTAGGTATCATCTAGGCCAAGACACCAACCCTAACAGCGTTCTAGATATCATCTAGGATACCTTCCAAGATACCAATTCAACAAGGATCCAGGTGTCATCTAAGCTACCTGTTAAGACACCAACTCAACAAAGGATCTAGGTGTCATCTAGGCAACCTACCAAGACACCAACAGGGATCTAGGTACCATCTAGGCTACCTACCAAGGTACCAACCCTAACAGGGATTTGGATATCATCTAGGTCAAGATACCAACTGGGATCTAAGTATCATCTAGGCCAAGATACCAACCCTAACAGGGATCTAGGTATCATCTAGGCCAAGATAGCAACCCTAACAAGGATCTAGGTATCATCTAGGCCAAGATATCCACCCTAACAGGGAATTAGGTATTGTTTAGGCTAACTGCCAAGATACCAAGCCAAAGTACCATCATACAGGCTATTCAAGCTAAGGTACACCGACTCATCAAACCACTTTCTGAGGTCATTATTTTCTTTTGCGCATTCCATTTTCAAGTAACAATAAGATACAACTCCATCTTCAATCATCAATGTGGAATCTTCAATATCATCATACCAACTCCCTTTTTCCATCATCTATATCAATAGTGTTCCTACAACTCCCTCTTTCCATCATGCCCATCATGAAGTTTTCCTTGAGCACGAGATTTACTTTTGTCTTGTTCTTACATCTTTTTCATACAATCATGTACCTGCAATTTTTATCAACAGTACAACCAAGTAGATTATACATGTACAAGAGCATGATGTTGATTTTGTCAATCTACGGTTTTCAAAGGATACTACTAAGGTTTTAGTTACAAACCCTAGATTTTCCATGACCTGACCCTAAATAAGGTTTTTATTTTCAATGGAAACATCAGTCCTAGGGATTTTGACTTTCAAGCCCTAGGGTTTACTCAATTCAAGCCTTGCTAGGGTTTACTCAATTCAACCCTTGCTAGGGTTTGACCATATACCCTAGATTCTATCTATAATCCCTAAAAATAAAGAGATAGGGCTTTATAAGAGGAAACAAATATTTAGTGTTTCAGTTTTCACTTACTCTAAGAGTTTTCTAATTCAAGATCCCACAGGATTTTGAATTTTCTAACCCTAGATACCAAAAATATTCAACAATATAAAACCCTAGATTCTTATCATGTAAAATATGCCATCTTCATACCCTAATATTTCCATAGTCTTTTGGATATAAGGAAATTGTAAAGATCCTAACATAATGATAATGCAATAAATGATCGTACCTCTTTTGTTTTTACTTACTTTTCAAGATAGGGGAGGAGCTTTGATTTTCCAAATTTTAATACAAGGCTCTCTCTGAATCAAGGCTTCTTCTTCAAAATTCTTTCAAGATTCAAATCTCCCTTCTAGGCTCTCTCTGAGTTTAGCTACAACCTCTTGACTTCATATTTGACGAATAGTCTTTGGAATATACCTACAATTCTCTTTCAAGGAGATCATAAAAAGAAAAGATATAGTTAAATAAAGGTAGACATGGAATCAACAACAATATAATGAAGGAAAGGAAATAGAATGCTTATCTTTTGTGAAAAAGAAGCTCCCTCTAGATCTTGCTTAGATCTAGACATCATCTAGGTATTTCTAGGGTATTATCCACTATCTTCTTTGGAATTCATCCAATTGTTGATGTTTAATGATAATGTTATTAAGATCCTTTATAGGCTAGCTTCACACTGGTCCCAAGATGCTTGATATATCCTTCAAGAACCTCTTCTAAAGTCTTCAAGAGTGCTATTCTTAAGATGCTTGATACTGCTACGAATGTCTTACAAAACCTTCAACAAGATGAAGTCTACAGGCCCTACTTAAGTCTGTTCATACGGCTGCAACCAAGTCTTCAAGAGATTGAACATCGATCTCACCACAGAAATGTTCTTTGGGCTGCTTGCTTTATCTTGATTTCTTTTAAACTTCATAGATAGGTCGGCTTTCATTGATGTGATTGGTTCTTCTACTTATACAACTGCTTCATACATTAGTGCCCTGGAATGTGCTCCAAATATTACAGCTTTATTGTCATGGTCCTTGCTATACTTTATATTAAAAATAAGACTGCTTTGCATATCTACATTTACCTGCTTCAGAGGTGATCCATAACATACTTCTGTCCTTCATTTTATCCTTCGTTTCTGTACTATAATCATATAGTACTACATATTAGAGATGATGGTTTCCCAAATGAATCAAGCTGCCTTTGTGTCATTGTTCCTTGATGTCATTATTGTTATTTTGAATCTTCAAAAAATTGCTGCTATAGTAAGTTTCGTATAGTTCATAGAAGTGCCACAGAACCTTTTTTTGTATTTGATCTAAGAACAATACTTCAGAGATTCGCATCTATCCTTCAAACAACATTCTGGTCACTTGAATTATATAGAGATCATGAATGTAATTGATCTGAAAGGAGGTCACAGTCATGCTTAGATTACATATAGAGATGTTGCCACAGAGAACATAGAAGGTTTGGGTGTCAAGTATAGCGGTTGTTGTCGCTAGGCATCATCATGAATGCTGGTTCTTGTAGCTTGCATTATAAAGTAGTATTATTGAAAATAATGTCCCTCCTGTGGCTTGCAACAATGCAGAGTTAATTAGTCTTCCTGGCACTGCTGTAATACTTCTGAAACGTTTTGCATTGTCTTGTGATGCCTATATACATATGTCAACAGTCAAACTGTCTGCTATGCCTCAGAAAACGAACTTTTCCTTTGAGCAATAGAACTTTTAGCTTTGTCCTTTTCGTCCTTTTTATATTCTGTAGACTTCAGAGATATATATGAATTTGCTGTCCATAGTAGCCTTGTCATAGTAGTTTGAAACTTTGAATGTCTTGGTCGCAGTAGCTTCACAGATTCCAATAGTTCAAAGAGAAAGGATGCGAGTTTATTGATTCCCAAGTTCATTGGTACTCTTTTCAAGGGTTCCTTCCCAAATTTCATCAATGATGATTTCAAAGCCCTTGTTATCCTTTCAGAGATGTCCTTCAATAGATTCAAAGAAACTTTCCAACATGATGATCTGTAAACTAGGGTTTTTAATGATAGTTTACTTCCTTCTTGTGTCCTTCTGCAAATGGTGTACTCAAAAGTAGTTCTTATCCTTCTTCTATTCCAATAATGTGATCTTCCAGCTGCCTTTTTCTGCACCTTGTACCCTTGCTCTTATACCTTGTTTGAGAAATATACTGGCAGCAGTGGCAGCATTAGTTCTTTTATTAACTGATTTTTCTATTACTTGACAGTTATTTGTGATGTTATTATCTTTTTTCTTTCTTATGTTCTAACTTCTTATCATCAAATAAATATATACCAATATATTGAAGATCACAAACACATGAAAAGAACACCAAAGCCCTTTTCCTAGGGGAAAACCCAGAAATTCTCTTATGGAATCAATTTCCAAAAAGACTTCCAAAACCAAAACAAGACACTGACTTCAAGACCAAAACCAATATCTTTGCTTCCTCCAAAGACAAAGCCAACCTGAGTTTCTTCCTTCAGCAAGACAAACTTCTCCAAGGGGCAGCGAGACAAAACAAGAGTCATAAAGCTTCAAGATCGATGTACTTCCTTCTGAAATTTTCGGGCTTGAGGTAACCCTAGCAGCCTCAGAAATTCACACTTGTGACCTGAACATAGAAGCAGAGACTGAGACAGTTATTTCTTAGTTCTCCCAGCCCTAATTTCTCCCATACCATTAGCGTTCTGAAATAACTTGCCAAGGCAGCCGTGTCCTCTGTGGGCACTTCAACCACCTTCCCATGAGCAGACAATTCCAGAACAACAGACTCTACACCCACCTCAACCATCTTGGTTGCAATAGGAACGCAAACTTCTCATTATCCATTATCCTCCACTTGAGCCGTTTCTGATGCAGGAGCATTCAACTCGGGGTAGACAAAAAGAAGATAGGTTTTGTCTCACTGTTACATTTGATTTTCTGACAGGTCATTGAACCTGTGACTTTTAATTTGTTTTAGGAAAAAGTCATTAGGGATAGGAGGTTAATTAAGTTCTGTAGGTTTAATTAAAGTTTTATTTCTTTTAAATTTATATTAGAAACTCATTCTTACATTAAAAGAATATAAACAAAGATGTAGTTGTAATTGAACGGTTGACAGTTTCAAACTGGAAACTATTTTTCCTAACATAGTACAAAAAGGAAAAAGACACATTCTATAAGGATTCAATTTTCCATCAGAGAGGAAGAAAGATAATAGAACAGAAACATAATTTTTTCAGAGAAAAGACCATCTGAGTATAGGAGCATTCTGCAACCAAACTGTATTGTAATTTTTACTATCTATTATCATGTTGCTATATTGCTGTATGTGAAATCTAAAACAGATAGCGAGTTAAAGTAAGCACGAGTTGAAGCTAGGTCGCACCCAGGCGCTGGAGCAGACAACCACATTGATAAACAAAATATTAAAATTAACGAGGAGTCTAAAGTGCATTTCTTAGACATTCCTAAATGAGAAGAAGTTACAAAACGCTGCCAGGTATTTTTATATATATAAAGTCACAGAGATTACATATTTCACGTTCTGAAAATAGAATTGAAATGTCTTTCAATGTTTTCTGGTGAATTTATCAAAACATATAAATTACAGACTTAAGTGGTATCTCGGGTTCAAAAACCCATACGAACGAAATGAATGCCTGAGGGCAAGACTATACAGAAAAAATACAGACTCGGAATGACTGTATAGCCATATACGGTATAGTTTTAACTACACAGAGAAGAAGAAAATCGCATTGTAACTGCATTGATAAATACCCATTAAAGAAACGAAGGCACGAAGTCCTGTGACTACAGCCAAGTAACCAAAAGCTAACGGAATCATTTTAAGGAAACGACCCTACCCTTAGGGTTTTCGAAAACTGAAGAAGGAAGCCACGGAAGAAAACCACGGCGGAAGAAAGTCCCGAGTAGAAGACTGAATATACCTGCAGAACCAGAAGAATGTATCGGTGTTGTATATCGTAACTATTTAAAAAGAAAGAAAGCCCAACAAGAACAAGATACAGTGAAAAGTGACAAGGAGGGTTTCTGGGAAAACTTACCAGAAGAGACGAAAACCTTGAGTAAAAGAAGAACTGCGGTTGAAACCGACAAGGGTCTGCTCACAAGGAGCCAAGCCGATTAGATGTATCATTAAAACGTAGAAGACATTGAATCATAGAGAGAGAGCTTACCTTTTGAGTTTTTTTCGAGCTGGAATGAATAAAAGAACCCTTGGTGATCCCAACCTGCGAGGATGAAAGAATACAGTTAAATTCATACTTCAAAACAGAGGACTGAAGCTTTAAAAAAAACGGCTGAGACATATACAGAAAAAAAACCAATACCAAGAGTTACCAAAATCGACGAAGGAACGTTGGAAGTCATTGGAGGGTTTGTTAAAACCCTTACCATTATAACCAGTGGAACGGAAGCAGAGTAAGAACATCATATCAGCAGTGTAAGTCACGAAATAGCCACATTGAAACAGAGTAATCTCAGAAGAAACCCTCGTGAAGCTAAGAGAACTAGTCAAGAACTGAAATCCTCACCAAAGCTCAGCAAGAGAACAAAAGAGTAACGACTGAGAGTGGTAGGTTGTTAGCGCGGGAGGAATTTTCGATATCGAGACAAGTGTTGCAAGTTGTGCCAACTCACAAAGGCAAATAATAAATCCACAAGAGATTACAATTATTAAACCAGATCAGCAAGTACCATACGAACCATTGCAAATATTCAAAACCATAAATATCCAAATTTCCCGAGTTCATAAAATACCTATGATATAACCATTGTATGTTATAGTTTGTGGTCTTATTAAGTTTATTTACAAAGTCTCATGAGCGCTAATTTGGTGTAAGAGCTGGGCCCCATCAAATTTTAGTATCAGAGCAAGGCTGTGATTAGTGAAAATGGAGGTTGGTAGACGAGGACGAGGAAGAGCTATTCGCAGAGTAGCAGACGAAGGATTGAGGGAAGAGATTCGAATTTTGAATGCTCGATTAGCAGTAGTAGAGGTTGGAAGGAGAAGAGCTCCCGAAGGAGGAGATGACAGTGATGAAGAGGTTGCAGAAATGACAGATGGTTCAGAAGGAGAAGGACCTGAAATCAGATTGTTAAGGTTAGTTTTGTTATCAAGTAGTAAGCCGAAGCACGAGCTTTCTACTTATGATGGAAATTTGTCAGCAGATGTGTTGTTGGATTGGCTCAGTGAGCTGAACAAGTACTTTGATTATGAAGAAATCAGCGAAGATAAGAGGGTAAAATTCGCAGCCACCAAGTTGAAAGGACACGCGTCCTTATGGTGGGATAGTGTTCAGGCGGAGAGGAAAAGGTTGAATAAACAACCTATAAAGAAATGGGCCAAGATGGAGGTCAAACTGAAGGGTAATTCTTGCCCAAGGATTGCCAGATTATGCTGTACAGACAGATGCAAAATCTGAGACAAAGGGGGCTGACTGTTAAAGAATATACGGAAGAATTCTGCATAGTGAATTTGAGCGTTGGTTATGTAGAAGATGCCCCTAAGAAAACAGTAAGGTTTGTGAATGGATTGAGGGGGGAAATACTAGATGAAATAAGTATTCTCTCACCCAGGACTATAGATGAGGCATATCAATGTGCCTTAAAAGCAGAAGAGAAAATAAACAGGAAGAAAAATGCTAGAAGAGGAGGAGGATCTGGCAGAGGAAAAGGACGGGCATTTGGTAGAGGTAGAGCTGCCAATCCTAGTGATGAAGGCAACAGTTCCAAGACTCCAGGAACAACAGAAAAAGACAATAACACTAGAGGGGGAAGACCATACCAGCGTGGAAGAGGTAATGGCAGAGGCAGAGGAGCTGCTATCCAGTGTTATATGTGCCATAAGTGGGGGCACAAGTCTTATGACTGTGCTGAGGGTGAACCAGTAGGAGGAAGAGGAACCTGTGTTGCCCAGATGTAGGAAGTTGAAGCACCACCCCAAGAGGTAGAGAATGTACCCGAAACAGGGGAAGCTTTGGTGCTGAATAAAGTGTTGTTGAAAACAGCAAAAGAAGTGGTTGAACCGGATCAAAGAAAAGCCTTATTCCGGACAGTTTGCAAATCACATGGTAATTGCTGCAAACTGATAATTGACAGTGGAAGTACAGACAATTTGGTAGCCACATAAATGGTGGAGAAGTTGGGGCTGAAGAGGCTGAAACACCCCACTCCTTACAAAGTGTCGTGGTTACAAAAGGGACATCAGTTGTTAGTTGATGAACAGTGTGAAGTGGAGTTCCATATTGGCAGGTATAAGGACAAGATTATTTGCGATCCTATGCCTATGGACATGTGTCATATACTGTTAGGGAGACCTTGGCAGTATGATAGGAAAGTGGTACACGATGGAAAGACAAACTGTTACAAGTTTGTCAAGGATGGGATTAAGCATACGCTTGTACCCATCAAGGAAAAAGAGACAGCAGAGACCAGTGGAGTCAAAGCATTGTTGGTGGGAGGAAAATAATTCTTAAAACAGATTGAGGATAATGAAATTAAGTTTGCTGTTGTAAGGAGGCCAAAGACAGTGATATTGCATACAAAAATTACAGATTTACCAGAGGAAATCTAGGATATGTTGCAAGATTTTGGTGATATCATAGTGGATGATTTACCAGATGAGTTGCCTCCTAAGAGAAGCATCAGTCATCATATTTATTTTATACCAGGAGCTAATTTGCCAAACAAGGCAGCGTACCGAATGAGTCCTTAGGACAATGAAGAGATTAGGAAGCAGGTACGGGAACTGCTAGACAAAGGGTTGATCAGGGAAAGTATGAGCCCCTGTGCAGTTCCAATAGTTTTAGCTCCTAAGAAGGATGGAGAGTGGCGGATGTGTACAGATTCAAGAGCTATCAGTAAAATTACTATTAGATACAAGTTCCCATTGCCACGAATGGATGACATGATGGACTGCTTGAGTGGAGCAACGTATTTCTCAAAGATCGATCTGAAGAGTGGTTACCACCAAATCCAAATTCGAGAAGGGGATGAGTGGAAAACAACTTTCAAGACAAATGAAGGGCTGTATGAGTCGCTGGTAATGCCATTCGGTTTGAGTAATGCCCCTAGTACATTTATGTGCCTAATGAACGAAGTGCTGAAAGAGTTCATTGGGAAGTTTGTGATTGTGTATTTAGATGATGTTTTGATTTTCAGCGAGACGAAGGAAGAACACTTCCGACATGTTCGAAGTGTATTGGAGAAATTGCAACAGAACAAGTTGCCGATAAATTTGAAAAAATGTACCTTTTTCAGAAAAAATTAGTTTATTTGGGTTTTGTGATTGCAGAGAATGAGTTGAAGATGGACCCAGAAAAAGTTGCAGCGATAGTTAGCTGGCCATCCCCAAAGAATCTGTTTGAAGTTCGAAGTTTTCATGGGTTGGCAAGTTTTTACTGGAAATTTATCAGAGATTTCAGTGGATTCTGCGCACCTATGTGTAGAAATTTCCTGTTTTTCCCAACCCCGGTTTCAGTATCACTTATTTCTCCTTTTGGTTAAATGCCCTTTCCCATATCCTTACATTCAACACTCAGAAAAAATAATTTTTATTTGCTGAAACAGCAATCACTTTGCTGAAACAGAAATCACTTTGTTGAAACACAAGTTACTTTGCTGAAACACAAATTACTTTGCTGAAACACAAATTCTGGAAAACTTTTACAGAATGCTGAAACTACAGAAATAAAACAAAACACACAGCAAGCTGAAACAGCCATTCAACACATTTGAACACTGAGATTTTTGGTCAACTTGACCCTGGAAAAACCCCCTACAACTCTTGGGGAAAACCAGTCTTGAGAGCTCCTTCTTATTTCTGAAAATACTTTTACAGAGAGGCAGAAATTACAGCAAAAATTTCAGCAACTAAACAACAGTACTTATCGCGATTTCCGTGCATTCACTCCGCCTTGGAAAACGTGCAAAACAGTAAAAACCCAAAACAGAAATTTTACAGCATTTATGACAGCATTGAATGCTGAAATGAGCTTCTCGATTTTTGTGCCCAGCTATACAGCCGTACTGCTGTACGGACTGTACGGAAAGTCCAGCTGCTTCTTCTCCTCAAAATCTGCGCTCCTTGCCTCGAAATCTATGCCGAAACTGACTGTACGGCTGCTGTACGGATTTCCAGAAATCTGTACCACCAAGCAACAGTCTCTCTCCTCGATTTCTGTGCCCAGAATTAAATGCTGAAGCTACTGTACGGTTCTCCTTGAAAACTGTGCCTCTCTTCCTCGAAAAATGTGCCCAACACTTGCTGTACGGATTTCTGCCTTGGAACCCGTGCCTCCTTGCTGCTGTACGGACTTTGCTGAAGTTTCTATCAGCTGCTCTCTTTCTCCTCTCTGCTCAGAAATCTCCCTTGCTCTCCTTCTCCTCTTCTCTCAATCTGCTCATGAAAGAATGAATGACCTTTTCCTCCTTTTCCTCCTTTAACCTAACCCTAAGTGACTTTTGGGGAATCCCTAAATCCAATGGCTGAGATAGATTGAGATCTAGGGCCGAGATTAAATGCTCATTTAAATCTCACTTTCTATTTTTTAATTCACCCCACTTTAATAAAGACCCACTTAGTCATTTATTTCCAAAGTCACTTTTCCTTTTCTAATTTTACATTGACTTTATTAAAGTCACTTTAAAATTAGACTTTAGTAACTTTATCACTTAAAGTCACTTTTAAATTAGATTTGACTTTATAACTTTATAAAGTTATAAAGTCACTTTAGTAACTTTATCACTTAAAGTCACTTTTAAATTAGATTTGACTTTATAACTTTATAAAGTCACTTTAGGAGAAAAATTAAATTCTTTTTGGACACTTTTCCCTAGGAAAAAGATCAAAGCCTTAGGGAACCACCTGTCCTCTGGTACCAATTTTCAACACTCCCTCTTACCGAGGAAGGTGTTCCTCACCACACCCATCTTGTCTCTGAAGTAGACATGCTTGCCCCGTGGTAAGGCTTTGGTAAGAATATCTGCAACCTGCTCATCACTGGGAATATACTCAAGCTTCACAGCTCCTTTCTGAACATAGTCTCTGATGAAATGATATTTGATCCCGATATGCTTTGACCTGTCATGAAATACTGGATTCTCCGTGAGTTTAATGCAGCTCTGATTATCACAGTAAATCACTGAAGGTCTCAACGGCTGACCAAATAAGCCAAACAACATCTTGCGAAGCCAGATGGCCTCACAACTAGCTAGACTGGCTGCCATATACTCTGCTTCCGCTGAACTCAATGCTACTGACTGCTGCTTTCGGCTGAACCATGACACAACCGCCGAACCCAACCCAAAACAGCACCCTGAAGTGCTCTTCCTATCAGAAGCACAACCTGCCCAATCAGAATCAGTGTAACCTGCCAATCTCACTCCATCCCCCTGCCTGTAGTCCAGACCATAATCCACTGTCCCCTGCAAGTATCGCAAAATGTGTTTTGCAGCCACCCAGTGAACCTTCCTAGGCTCACACATAAACTGACTCATCGTGTTGACTGCAAAACAGATATCTGGTCTAGTGTTGACCAAATACATCAAGGAACCAATCAGCTGTCTGTACAATGTGGGATCCACCAACTCGGAATCCGAAGCATGAAGCTTCTTCCAATTGGTGATCATCGGTGTCGACATGGGTTTACAATCCTCCATGTGGAATCTGCCAAGGATATCCACAATATACTTCCCCTGCCCCAGGAAGAAATGCCCCTCCTCCTGCCACACCTCCAAACCTAAAAAGTAATGCATCAAGCCGATGTCCTTCATCTCAAACTCCGCCGCAAGATCTCTCTTGCAGTGCTCTATGAGTCTCTCTGCACCTGTAATGACCAAGTCATCCACATACAACACCAGAATGAGAGGCTCCTCACCTATCACAATATAGTAAAGGTTCGGATCTGCCTCACTCTTTGTGAAACCCATCTTCTGCAAGTAAGTGTCTATCCTGGAGTACCAAGCTCTGGGAGCTTGCTTCAGGCCATAAAGGGCCTTCTTCAGTCTGCACACATGGGACTCCTTCCCATGCACCTCAAAGCCCTGTGGCTGCTCAATGTACACCTCCTCCTGTATGAAGCCACTGAGAAATGCGGTCTTCACATCCATCCGGTGGATCTTCCAACCCATCTCTGCTGCTATCGATATAATGGAGCGGATCGAAGTATATCGAGCCACGGGAGCGAAGGTCTCCTCATAATCAACTCCCTCTACCTGGGAGAACCCTCTAGCCACAAACCTCGCTTTGAATTTCTCAATGCCGCCATCTGCAGCATGCTTTACCTTGTAAAGCCATCTGGAAGTAACCACGGATTTGCCCTCAGGCCTCGGCACCACCTCCCAAACATCATTCTTCATGATAGAAGAATACTCCTCCTGCATGGCCTCTCTCCTGACCTGCTGGCTAGCTGCCTCCTCATAGCTAGAAGGCTCAGAGTCAAGGATGCCGGTAGCCATTGCCATATAGCTACAAAACCTCTCAGGTGGTCTGCTCTCTCTGACCGGCCTCTTAGGCCCAACAACAGATGTGGCCTCTCTCAAGGTGTCCTGAAGCCACTTGGGCTTCCTCTTCCCCCGAGGGCACTTCTCCCGCCGAGAACCCTCCTCAACATCGGAGCCCGAACTCCCCGACCGGCCCCGTCCGCCGTCCTCCTCGCCCGCACTCGAACCTCCAGATGCCGAGGTACCGTGGGTGAACCGTCCATCGCGACTCCCCAAAGGAACTGCTTTCCGTGGATCGGCTCGCGTCGCCCATAGCCGCCCATAGCTCCACCCCTCTGACTCTGCGAGCCACTCCCCACTGACAGACCTGACATCGTCATAGATGTACCTCCGAATCCTCCCGATCCCGCCCACCGGATCCCCGCGCGACCACCTCAAATATCGCCGGAAACCGTCGATCTGGGGGCTCTCTAACTCCCGTGACCTTCTGAAGGCCCTATCCTCCTCGAACTTCACATCCCGCCCGACAACAACTTTCCTCTGCGCAAGAATGTAAATCCGAAAGGCCTTTGAGGTCTCAGTGTAGCCCACAAAGATACCCTTCTCTGCGGTGGGCTCTAGTTTGGTCCTCTTCTCCTTGGGTATGTAGGAGTATGTGATGCACCCAAAGATACGAAGATGACCAATATCAGGCTTCTTCCCAGAAAAAGCCTCCTCCGGAGTCATGTGCCCCAAGGCACGATGCGAACTCCTGTTCTGCAAGTAAACAGCTGTGTTGCAGGCCTCTGCCCACAAAAACAATGGCAACCCCTGATCATGTAACATGGCTTTGGCAGCCCCTCCGATGGATCTGTTTTTCCTCTCCGCAACCCCGTTCTGCTGGGGGTTGTAAGGAACAGTGAGCTCCCTCCTAATGCCTGCCTCCGCACAATAGTCAACAAACTCTCCAAGGGTGTACTCTCCCCATTGTCCGACCTCAGGGACTTGATCTTCCGACCTGTCTGTGTCTCCACAAGAGCTCTGAACTCCTGAAACCGCTTGAAGATCTCACTCTTGGTCTTCAAGAAATAAACCCAGGTCCTCCTGGAGTGATCATCAATGAATAACACATAGTACTCATATCCACTCAAGGAAACATGAGACATCCGACCGCTCACATCGGAATGAATCAAATCAAGTATCCCAGTCGCTCTGCTGTCACTGCTGGGAAAAGGGAATTTGGCAAACTTGCCCATCGCACATCCTCTGCAAGTATCAAAGTGATCAGTACTGAACTCTGGCACACCTGTAGTGATCTCCCGCAAAGTCCTCAAGGCTCCATGATGCATGTGCCCCATCCTGCGGTGCCAAATCTCACACTGCTCAGAACTGCTAGCTCTGCTGTCGGTACTACTGCTCAATGCCAAAAGGGACTGAAATGCAAACTCGTACACCTTTGCATGGCGTACACCTATCACTCTAGCTGAATCAGCTGGAGTGCCCCTGGGATACATCAACACCTGTCCTCCCCTGAATAGTATCTCATATCCTCTGTCCTCCAAAGCTGAGACTGATATGAGGTTCTTCCTCATCCCTGGCACATAAAGAACATCTGACACCTTCAAGGGAGGTTTGGACTCCCTCTGAAATGTCAATGTTCCCACACCGATTGCTCTAACAACTCTGTCATCACCGAGTACTACCTCTACATCAGTGCCACTCTCTGAAAGCTCTGAGAAGTACTCACGGACTCCTGTCATGTGACGTGAAGCCCCACCGTCCACATACCAGATACCCGAAGATGCTCCGCTAATCGAGGGAAATGCATGCTCCCTCTGAACCTCTATGGCAGATAATCCTGCACTAGAAGACTCACACGCAATGAACCCAAACTCCTGGTCAAAGCGATCTGCAAAGTCCTCAACCTCTGCTGAAGCTGCCATGCTCTGGTTCTTCCCCTTCTTCTTCTTCTTCTCCGGACACACAACTGCATAGTGTCCCATCTTCTGACAATTCCAACACTTCACTTTGGAATAGTCCTTCTGTGAGTTATCCCGTTTACCTTTACCTTTGCCTTTGCCCCCACCATTGCTTGTGGAAGCCTGCTTCTTCCCTTTGCCTTTCTTGCGTCCTGCCAACAGTGCTACATCCTCATCCTGCTCAACTGGCTTGGCTGCCCCAAGCTGACCTTTCCCGATCTCTGTCTGAATGCAATCATCCCAAAACCTCTCCCATGTGGGAAGGGTCTCACGTGCACAAACCCCATCAGCAAAGTTCATCCATGAACTGGGGAGGCCATTCACTGCAATCCGCACCAACTCAGTGGGAGGAATGGCCTCTCCAATCGCCGCCAACTCATCTCTCACATTAGTAATCTTTGTGAGATATCCAGCTGCACTATCAGTCTTAGCCATCTTAATGTTCTTCAGCTTCTCCTTCAGGACCATTTTCCGGCTCTCATTGGTACTCTGGTAGAGGTTGGTCAATGCTGACCACATCTCATGGGCATTTCTCTTTCCTCTCACATGAGGAATGCAATGGTCCTTGATTCCGTCTAGAATCAGTCTCTTACCCTTGTTGTTCTTTTTGTTATATGCTGCCAACTGAACAGGATCAATAGGCACATTAACAGGCTGCTGTGTGGTATGAACCATGATATCCTAGACTTCCGCCTCCTCAAAGATACTCTGCATTCTCTCCTTCCAAACACTGTAATTTGTATGCCCATCCAGCCTATCCTCCACCCTCAATCCCAAAGACATCCTGCTGTCCTAAAACTGAAAAATAACACTGCTGTAGTAAAGGTAAAAATCTGTTGTTTGTGAAAAATCAGCTTGCTGGAATTTTCTGAGTGAAAAATCAGCAGGCTGTAATTTTTCTCCTTGCTGTCCCAAACTGCCCTTCAGCACTCAACCTCTGATACCATGTAGAAATTTCCTGTTTTTCCCAACCCCGGTTTCAGTATCACTTATTTCTCCTTTTGGTTAAATGCCCTTTCCCATATCCTTACATTCAACACTCAGAAAAAATAATTTTTATTTGCTGAAACAGCAATCACTTTGCTGAAACAGAAATCACTTTGCTGAAACACAAGTTACTTTGCTGAAACACAAATTACTTTGCTGAAACACAAATTCTGGAAAAATTTTACAGAATGCTGAAAATGCAGAAAAAAAACAAAACACACAGCAAGCTGAAACAGTCATTCAACACATTTGAACACTGAGATTTTTGGTCAACTTGACCCTGGAAAAACCCCCTACAACTCTTGGGGAAAACCAGTCTTGAGAGCTCCTTCTTATTTCTGAAAAAATGCTTTTACAGAGAGGCAGAGATTACAGCAAAAATTTCAGCAACTAAACAACAGTACTTATCTCGATTTCCGTGCATTCACTCCGCCTTGGAAAACGTGCAAAACAGGAAAAACTCAAAACAGAAATTTTACAGCATTTATGACAGCATTAAATGCTGAATGAGCTTCTCGATTTTTGTGCCCAGCTGTACGGCCGTACTGCTGTACGGACTGTACGGAAAACCCAGCGGCTGCTTCTCCTCAAAATCTGCGCTCCTTTGCCTCGAAATCTGTGCCGAAACTGACTGTACGGCTGCTGTACGGATTTCCAGAAATCTGTACCACCAAGCAGCAGTCTCTCTCCTCGATTTCTGTGCCCAGAATCTGCCCATAATTAAATGCCGAAGCTATTGTACGGTTCTCCTTGAAAACTGTGCCTCTCTCCCTCGAAAAATGTGCCCAACACTTGCTGTACGGATTTCTGCCTTGGAATCCGTGCCTCCTTGCTGCTGTACGGACTTTGCTGAAGTTTCTATCAGCTGCTCTCTTTCTCCTCTCTGCTCAGAAATCTCCCTTGCTCTCCTTCTCCTCTTCTCTCAATCTGCTCATGAAAGAATTAATGACCTTTTCCTCCTTTTCCTCCTTTAACTTAACCCTAAGTGACTTTTGGGGAATCCCTAAATCCAATGGCTGAGATAGATTGAGATCTAGGGCTGAGATTAAATGCTCATTTAAATCTCACTTTCTATTTTTTAATTCACCCCACTTTAATAAAGACCCACTTAGTCTTTTATTTCCAAAGTTACTTTTTCCTTTCTAATTTTACATTGACTTTATTTAAAGTCACTTTAACTTTAGTAACTTTATCACTTAAAGTCACTTTAAAATTAGATTTGACTTTATAACTTTATAAAGTCACTTTAGTAACTTTATCACTTAAGTCACTTTTAATTAGATTTAACTTTATAAAAAATTATAAAGTTACTTTAGGAGAAAAATTAAATTCTTTTGGACACTTTTCCCTAGGCCAAAGATCAAAGCCTTAGGGAACCACCTGTCCTCCGGTACCAAATTTCAACACTATGTTGGATACAATCAAAAAGGCAAATCAGCCTTTCTGTTGAACAGAAGCAGCAGAGAGAAGTTTTTAGACTTTGAAGAGGAAGATCACTGAAAGACTGATTTTGAGGTTGCCTGATTTTAACAAACTTTTTCAAGTTCGTTGTGATGCTAGTGGTACAGCCATTGGAGCAGTACTTAGCCAAGAGGACAGGCCGGTCGCTTATTTCAGTGAAAAGATGAATGAAAGTAGGCAGAAATGCTCATCCTATGACAAGGAATTTTATGCTGTCATCCAAGCACTGAAGCATTGGAGACATTATCTGTTAGGTAACAAATTTGTTTTATTTTCTGATAATTCTGCATTACAGTATATTATGCAACAACATAAGTTGAACCATAAGCATGGAGAATGGGTTCATTATTTGCAGAGTTTTACATTTGTGTTAAAATACATTAGTGGACAAGCCAACAAGGTGGAAGATGTGTTGAGTAGAAGAGCTTTTCTCTTACAAGAAAGTACGATGCAAGTGCTGGGTTTTGCACATTTGAAAGACTTGTATCAGACAGATGTATATTTTAAAGAGGCTTATGGAGCCTGTCAAAATCCTTTGTTGAGAAACAATAGTCCATGGCTGGACTATAATTTGCAGGAAGAATTTTTATTCAAAGGAGGACATTTATGCATTCCTGAATTTTCAATGAGGGAGAAAATTATTCGGGAAAAGCAGAGTGGAGGTCTAGCTGGACATTTCGGCATAGACAAGAGATTATCACAGATCAGACTTTTCTATTACTGGCCAAAGATGCGACGGGACGTGCAGAGATATGTGAGCAGATGTAAAATGTGCCAGTTGGCGAAGGGACACAGTCAAAATATAGGACTTTATACGCCACTGCCTATTCCAAGTAGACTGTGGGACTCAGTTAGTTTGGAATTTGTCTTGGGTCTGCCTAGAATGCAACGAGGTTTTGACTCGGTGATGGTGGTCATAGACAGGTTTTCTAAAATGGCACATTTTATTCCTTGTGGAAAAACCAGTGATGCCACTCACGTAGCACACTTGTTTTTCACAGAGATCGTCAGGTTGCATGGCTTGCCAAGGTCCATTATTTCTAACAGGGATGTGAAGTTCACAAGACATTTTTGGCATACCCTGTGGAAGAATTTGGACACACAGTTGAGTTTCAGCTCTGCATATCACCCATGGACTGATGGGCAAATGGAGGTGGTGAACAGGAGCTTGGGAAACTTTCTACGAAGTTTAATTGGTGAAAATTCATGGATGTGGGATCGTGTACTTGCTCAAGCGGAATTTTCCTGTAATGATTCGCCAAATCGCAGCACAGGCTACAGTCCTTTTCAAGTTTTGTATGGCATGCATCCTCATGGAGTGCATGAACTGCAGGATTTCGGAAAGCTTGAAAGAAGAAGTGTCGATGGGGAAGATTTTGCCCAAGCAATGAGTGACTTACATGAGCAGGTGAACACAAAATTGTAGGACAACAATAAAAAATACAAGCAGCAAGAAGATTTGAAGAGGTAGGAAGTCCAGTTTAATGTAGGGGATGAAGTTCTTGCACATTTGCACAAGGAACGTTTTCCTAAGGGAGAATATAACAAGCTGAAATTTAAAAAAATTGGTCCCTGTAAAATTCTTCGAAAATTTTCCGCAAATGCCTATGAATTACAATTACCACCAGGGATAGGCATATCACCCATTTTTAATGTGACAGATATGTTTCCATATACTGCCAGTCCTAAAGACGATAGGGCAGCATGGCCAGAACGGGACACCCAATTTGAGAGTGATTCTTGGATGAGGAAAATGCCTACCCCACAACCCCATGAGATCGAGAGTATTCTCGACACGCAGGTAGCCAAACACACTCGTAGGAAGGAATATTTACAGTACCTATTCAAGTGGAAAAACCATCCCATTGAGGACAGTTCATGGCTTGACGCAACGCAAATAGAAAAGGCAGGCTATTCTATTGAAGATCTCATGGAACGAAGCCATGAATTTTTGTTACCTCGGGAGTCTAATGCAGGAGCATCCAACTTAGGGTAGACAAAAAGAATATAGGTTTTGTCTCACTATTACATTTGATTTTCTGACAGGTCATTGAACCTGTGACTTTTAATTTGTTTTAGGAAAAATTAATTAGTGATAAGAGGTTAATTAAGTTCTATAGGTTTAATTAAAGTTTTATTTCTTTTAAATTTATATTAGAAACTCATTCTTACATTAAAAGAACATAAACAAAGATGTAGTTGTAATTGAACGGTTGACAGTTTCAAACTGGAAACTATTTTTCCTAACATAGTACAAAAAGGAAAAAGAAACATTCTGTAAGGGTTCAATTTTCCATCAGAGAGGAAGAAAGATAACAGAATAGAAACAGAATTTTTTCAGAGAAAATACCATCTGAGTATAAGAGCATTCTGCAACCAAACTGTATTGTAATTTTTACTATCTATTATCATGTTGTTATATTGTTGTATGTGAAATCTAAAACATATAGCGAATTAAAGTAAGCACGAGTTGAAGCTAGGTCGCACCCAGGTGTTGGAGCAGACAACCACATTGATAAACAGAATATTAAAATTAACAAAGAGTCTAAAGAGCATTTCTATTACTCCCCGAACGATAATAGTTAAAGCGCCATATATATATATATATATATATATATATATATATATATATATATATATATATATATATATATATATATATAAAGTCACAGAGATTACATATTTCATGTTCTGAAAATAGAATTGAAATGTCTTTCAATGTTTTCTGGTGAATTTATCAAAACATATAAATTACAGACTTAAGTGGTATCTCGGGTTCAAAAACCCATACGAACAAAATGAATGCCTAAGGGCAAGATTATACAAGAACAAAATACAAACTCGGAATGACTGTATAGCCATATACGGTATAGCTTTAACTACACAGAGAAGAATAAAATCGCATTGTAACTGCATTGATAAATACCAATTAAAGAAACGAAGGCACGAAGGCCTGTGACTACAGCCAAGTAACCAAAAGCTAACAGAATCATTTTAAGGAAACGACCCTACCCTTAGAGTTTTTGAAAACTGAAGAAGGAAGCCATGGAAGAAAACCATGACGGAAGAAAGTCCCGAGTAGAAGACTGAATATACTTGCAGAACCAAATGAATATATCAGTGTTGTATATCATAACCGTTTAAAAAGAAAGAAAGCCCAACAAGAACAAGATACAGTGAAAAGTGACAAGGAGGGTTTCTGGGAAAACTTACCAGAAGAGACAAAAACGCTGAGTAAAAGAAGAACTGCGGTTGAAACCGACATAGGCCTGCTCACAAGGAGCCAAGCCGATTAGATATATCATTAAAACGCAGAAGACATTGAATCATAGAGAGAGAGCTTACCTTTTGAGTTTTTTTCGAGCTAGAATGAATAAAAGAACCCTTGGCGACCCCAACCTGCGAGGATGAAAGAATACAGTTAAATTCATACTTAAAAACAAAGGATTGAAGTTTTAAAAACAATGGCTAAGACATATATAGAAAAAAAAACCAATACCAGGAGTTACCAAAATCGACGAAGGAACGTTGGAAGTCACTGGAGGGTTTGTTAAAACCCTTACCATTATAACGAGTGGAACGGAAGCAGAGTAAGAACATCATATCAGCAGTCTAAGTCACGAAATAGCCACATTGAAACAGAGTAATCTTAGAAGAAACCCTCGTGAAGCTAAGAGAACCAGTCAAGAACCGAAACCCTCACCAAAGCTCGGCAAGAGAACAAAATAGTAACGACTGAGAGTGGTAGGTTGTTAGCGCGGGAGGAAGTTTCGAATATCAAGACAAGTGTTGCAAGTTGTGCCAGCTCACAAAGGCAAATAATAAATCCACCGGAGATTACAATTATTAAACCAGATCAGCAAGTACCATACGAACCATTGCAAATATTCAAAACCATAAATATCCCAATTTCCCAAGTTCATAAAATATCTGTGATATAACCATTGTATGTTATAGTTTGTGGTCTTATTAAGTTTATTTACAAAGTCTCGTGAGCGCTGATTTGGTATAAGGGCTGGGCCTCATCAGTTTCTCTTCTCAGGTACTTCGGCTATTTTTAGCCCGGCTCTTATACCACTTGTTATTCTTTCAAAGAGAATAGGGGAGAAATAAATATAATTAAAACAGACAGTAACAAGACATTCTAACAATGTCCATGATTTAATTGGGGAAAAATCAACTAATAATAGATCTATTATTCTCTCTTTATAATAGATCTATTATTGTTTTTGGGCTAAAATATAGCTTGACCTTTTACCACTCAACTTTAACTCAATACTATCAAAATATAGCTGGAGTTTTTACCACTCAACTTTAGCTCAATGCTATGGAGAATTCCCAATCCAATTCCCAAAAAATTTAACAACACATTTAACAAAGAATTCCCAAGCCAATTCCCAATACACAATCACCAAAACCAAGGTGCCAAAGTCATGGTCCCAAAAACCGTAACCACAACCATTTACACAATTTCAACTCCACCATAATCCAACATACTTTTTTACACAACTTCAACTCCACCATAATCTAACACACTCTTTTTTTTTTCCTCGAAAGAATTTCAAAAATCATGTCCACGAAAATAAAATACGTATGGAAGAATATAAAAGAAGAGGATAATGGCGATGAGAATCTAGGGTATTTCGCGGGTTGCTGCACAGGAAGTGATGCTTACCATCCTCTGGATCATTGAGGTTGCCTCTTATGTTAGAGTGGATCATCGAGGGCGCCAAGTTCCCCCAGAGGTCTTTGATGGAGTTATTTTTCCGATAAGAAGCTTCCTCTCGCAAAGATGGCTCCATGGATCATATCTTCTTTGTCCAAGTTACTTAGGGTAAAGGTGAAAATATCTCCATGTATTTGTTTTTTTCTTTTTAATTATTAAAAGGCAGTAGATGAGGATGTTTTGCTCAACCCACGGTATTAGCAATCTTCGGGTTTGGTTTTTTTGCTTCGGAGTGTTTAGTTCAGAGTGGGCTATGAAAGATTTGCTTCCGTTTCATCTTTATAATGAAAAGGCAAAGGACAAGATATGCTCTTTCCACTAAACTCTTGAAAACTTAGAGATGCAGTTCCCCATATCTTGGTTTAGATGTCTACAAATGGAGGCCTGTGGAAATAAACTATACTGGAATGGCAAGGACAATATTAGACTGAGATTTAATGAGAACATTCCTTTTCAATGATGGTTTGCCACCAACAACATATATTTAGGGAGTACCCTCTAAAATATTATGCATATTAGAATCAGAAGGGCAAGAGAACATCCAAATTTGCATCTTCTGCGGATGAGCCGCGCATTGTTGGACGGCGTGGGATCGAACTCTGTCTCTATAGGCGAAGAAATCAAGAAATCGATGATGAACAAGCCACGGAAAAATGGTGGGTGCAGAAAGAGAGATCAAGGGCTCAGAAACGGTAGATGAGTCTTCGCATCAGTTCGAATTCCTTCTCCCAAGCATTGTTTCCCCAAAGATTACTTCCCAGAGGAGATCTCACAAACAATCGCGGATGCAAGCCGTAGTTCCGTTTCTTTCCGATTATGAGACCATGTTCCCAGAGCTTTTTGGCAATAGGCCATGTCCAGATCTTATGAGGCTCAGCGCGGTAGTGGGGCTATAACGTATAGGCTCTAGGTTGGGGAATGAGGCTCGTAATTTCATTCTCTCTGGCATTTGCATTTGATGACGATCGAGGCACCTTGTTACGAAGAAGTGTAATTCTCAAAGTTTAACTACTGTAATCTTGAAAAAAAATTATCGGAATTTTTCATAATTTTATCATAATTTTTAGATTATTCTGTAGATTTTTTTGACTACGACTTTTTCTTTTCTTTCTTTACTTTACTTTGAAGTATATTTTTCACATGATTTGAACTCATCTCTGGGACCAAGCCTTAAGTAACTTGAGTGTCACTAACTGGGATGCTTCATTTCGCTGTAGTGGTTTAATTATCATTACTAAATCATTTATATTTTTCCTTATGTTTTTCTGTATGTGAATGGTTTTTTATTTTTTAATATGATTAGTATTTATTTATATATTACTATTATTTAATGGTAAAATACTTGAAACCTTCACAAGCAAATAAAAATCCTCATCATAATAAGGACAATTTGGAGAAATGCTTTCATACAAATATTTTGGAAACTATATTTATTACTAGTTTCAATAGAACTATAGCATTGAAAAAATAAGATTTAATAAAACTATTACATTGAAAAAATGATAAATGAAAAGTGAAAAGCTTATTATGTACTTGAAAATAATAATAATGGTAAATTAATAGAGTTTTGGATATAGGTTAAAGAAAAAAATTCTCTTTGAAAGTTTTGTTATTCCTATTATTTTATATGAATGTGAAATTTGGGGATGTAGTACCCTCTAGAATGTGATCATTCTCATAAAAGTTATCCTTTCTCCTATTGAAAGTATAGAGATGACCATGCACTTAATTTTTAAAAACAAGGTAAACAAAATGGAAAACAAGATGCTCCATTGCTAAATATAGGAAAAGACCACATTACAAAAAAAGATAATATTAAAAAGATTATTGCTTGTAAATTTAAGGAGAAATTATGGTGCAACAAAAAATTAAATAGCAAAAGAAAATTAAGATATGGCTAAAATGAGAACAAAGAGCCCCATGATAGTGAAAGTGGGTGGGTATTGGACAATTCCTAAAACATCATACTATAGTGAAAGTGGTATCGTACAATTCCTAAAACATTGTGGATGAAAGGATCTATCATTTTATAACACTAAGAAGCTTGAAAATGAAAAATATTTTCTTTTAAATTGTTTAGTATAATTAGATCATAATTGCAAAAGATTTGTCACACTATCCACCTTCCTAAACCTTATAACTTAGCAAAATTATGGTGATCTTGGAACACTAAACATAAGAATAAAATTTTAATGAATGTAATCGCTTCATTTTTTCAAACTCTAATAAGCCAAATTTAGTTTTGTGGACATTAATCATCAATAAAAATATTATAAATTATATAATATAAAAAATAAAATAAAATACATTATAATACAAAATGATTTATATATATGCCCTAAAACTATTTTTGTTTGGTTAAGAGTTGTCTTCCTCAAACATAAGGATACAGGTTAATGGCCAAGACCTAGAAGCATCTAGCAAGAGCTAAAGCCTATCCCCTTACAGACCACGAACGGGTAATTCTAGGTGGCGTTGTTTTCTTTGAATAACAGTGATGAGTCAAATTGCATTTGTGGATAGCAAGTAGTGTTGGTTGTCCCCACTGCCTATTTGCCTATTTATCAATTGGTTTTCCATTGTTTATATATATAGGAATAGAGCTTCCACAATTTTAACTTAACGAGTATAGATCCATCTTAACCACTAGTCTAGCAAACACCAAAAGGGATCAAATCTTTTGAAAAGCAAACATTGTTTATAGTGCAAAACTTAAAAAGTTTGCACCTCCAAAGATTTGATCCCTCTCTTGACTTAATAGATTATGGTTAAAATGAATCTATATTTTGTTTCTCTCTCTATGTGTGGTGTGTATATTTCATTTTTTAAATTGCTTTTTTGAATGCATAAATAGATTCAACTCGTTGAAAATCTCTAGTTGAATTGTGTAAACAATATAGCTTAACACATGCAATTCAAAATTAGCCCTTGAAAAAAAGGCCAAAATGTAAAATAATCATACTTTGTTATGACAATAAAAACTTAATTTTTTAATTGCTTGATATAATATATACACAATTTTATTATTATTATTACTCACTTGGTAAACCAAGCATATAAATATTTATGTAAAAGTTTGATCTCTTAATTATAACTAGAGACATGGTGCACTTGGTGGTTATAGTGATAGTTGACCGAATCAACCTTAGTGAAGTGAATATGAAACTAATCCCATTGCCAATTTTAATGAGAAAAATATTATGATATATATTGAATGTATTATTCGATAACATATTTTAATGACTTTGGTTACCCTATACTAAAAGAATCACTAAAATTATGTTGTTTTATGTGGATATAGTCATATTCAAACATAAGCTTGTGAAGTGAATATGAAACCACCCCATTGAAAATTTTAGTGTGGAAAATATTATGATATATATTGAATGTAATATTTTATAACATATTTAAATGACTTTGATTAGATGTAGTTATATTTAAACATTTAAATGACTTTGGTTACCCTATACGAAAAGAGTCACTAGAATTATGTTAATTTATGTAGATGTAGTCATATTCAAACATTTAAGGTGTAATAAATTTCAAAAATTTAAAATATTTAAATTTAAATTAAATATGTGTATTTATGTATATTAAAATAAATCCATATTATTAAATACTAAAGTTTGTAATACATATATTACTTTAAAAATAAAAGATAATAAAAATACCAAATATAATATATATTTAAATAAAAATATAAAATTCATATTTTAAATAGTTAAATAACTTACAAAGTAATTATTTGAATTTAAATTAGTTTAGATTCATCTTAATTCACTTTAAAAAAGGTTTTCATTTTAGGAGATTTGATTGTTCTCAAGGCTTTATAGATCCGAAGTAAAAATAGATTTAGGTTGTGTAAATTTATGTAGATGTTCTATGCTTGATGCAACTTTACTTTTCACCACAGCAATCACATAAACAATCAAGTAAAATGCTGATAGAACATACTAGTGGATCTATAGAAGACAAACCAGAAACAGAAAAATGTGGTGGTGTGTTATGGCGGTCAACAGGATGCTTCAACTAGCAAAGTCTCCTTCGTCAGCCGACTCAACATGTGTCACAACAGCCCTCAAAACAGCCACACGTTCAACTCAAAGTCAACCCCAGAAAAGTCAACGCTGCCCCAACAGCAGCAACGGTAGCAACACCAGCAACAACAGCAGCGATGGCAGCAACACCAGCAACAATGACAGCAACTATAATATATATTTAAATAAAAATATAAAATTCATATTTTAAATAGTTAAATAACTTACAAAATAATTATTTGAATTTAAATTAGTTTAGATTCATCTTAATTCACTCTAAAAAAGGTTTTCATTTTAGAAGATTTGATTGTTCTCGAGGCTTTATAGATCCGAAGTAAAAATAGATTTAGGTTGTGTAAATTTATGTAGATGTTCTATGCTTGATGCAACTTTACTTTTCACCACAGCAATCACATAAACAATCAAGTAAAATGCTGATAGAACATACTAGTGGATCTATAGAAGACAAACCAGAAACAGAAAAATGTGGTGGTGTGTTATGGCGGTCAACAGGATGCTTCAACTAGCAAAGTCTCCTTGGTCAACCGACTCAACATGTATCACAACAGCCCTCAAAACAGCCACACGTTCAGCTCAAAGTCAACCCCAGAAAAGTCAACGCTGCCCCAACACCAGCAACGGTAGCAACACCAGCAACAACAACAGCAATGGCAGCAACACCAGCAACAATGACAGCAACAGCGTCTTCGTCCTTATTTCCCACGTGTGAATAGAAACTGCCTCCAAGGAGCTCGTACTAAATCAAAGGAGGAGATGATGTGTGAGGATGAGATGAGTGAAATGTCCTCCAACGTTGACTCTATTTATATCAATCACTGAGGTGTGTGACACATTTGCTGGGGGTGTAAAACCTTAAAGATAGACTTGCACATATTTGAAATTATTAAAAATAAATTCAAAATAAATGTTACTTGCTCATCGGATTAAGATCAATTTTCGATCAATCTTACACCTCTGCGAAAGAGGAACCCAATAATGTTGTATCTTCATACGGGCATCACAACATGGAGGTTTGGACCTAGTTTGTCCAATTTTAACTTACTCCCTCTCAACTAGGGAGAACTCCATCTGTGCAATCAAACATCGTGTGTCATCCCGCCGTAACTTGCTTTGCGCTTTGGCCTCTTTGTTTCGGAATAGTAATAGGTCGATCACAAAAAAGACATCATTCTTCGGTGACGATTCGACCCAAGGTCCGAAACCTCTATAGGGACTCACGAAAAGGTCTCATACCAACCGGGGTGGTTTATCGACCGAGAAGTCAGTAGGAGGTCCGAAACCTCGCTTGGACTCAAGAGAGTCATATATACTAACCCGAAGTTAGTCTCACTGACCTCAAGTCAGTTGGAGGTCTGAAACCTCACATGGATTCAAAGAGTCACATACCAACCCGAAGTTGGTTTATTTGACCCGAAGTCAGCAGAAGGTCCGAAACCTCACTAGACTTGATCCCAGATCAAGTGGTTGGACACGTGTCATCCTAGATAGAGAGTACGGCAATCTCTGATGTGTCCATCAATCTTTGCTACTAGTCTCTAGCTTTTCCTACCTCATTGGCCAAATGAGAGGTACTTCCCATGAGTTCGGAACTCAAATGGGTAGGATGCATACGGGGCACAAATCATGAGAGGTGAACCAACTCAATCATCACGATGGGGCCAAAGCACACCAACAAGGTTTGGCAATCCTAGCCCTGTTGTTGCTTATAGCTCCGAGAGGCTATCCCCAAAGCCCCCTAGAGCTCCCAGAGCTCATCGTCCAACAGGACGCTCAGAATAGGGTCATTCCACGATTCCAAGATTCTCACGGCAGGACCTTCCCCAAGGGCATAGTGAGAATATCTGCGACCTGCTCATCAGTTCCTATGATCGAGCCTTACGGTGCCTTGTTGTACCATATCCCGGATAAAGTGGTACCAGCCACCAACATGCTTGGATCGATCGTGGAACACGAGATTCTATGACAAACGAATCCCCCTCTAGTTATCACAAAGGATAACGGTGGCATCTAGCACATGCTCGAACAGCTCACTGAAGAGCCTTCGCAACCAAGTCACTTCATAACAGGCCATACATGTTACAATGTATTCGACCTCAAAAGTGCTCAAGGCTACCGACTTCAGTTTCCTGCCCAAAGCAGATCTACATGTGAAGTAGCATCCATATGTGCCCTTGCGATCCACCACACTGCCAGCCCAATCGGCATTAGTATAACCAAGGAGTGTCATGCTCCTGGCAGTGTATCTCAGCCCAAGGTCTATCGTGCCCCAGAGATATCTCAAGAGTTTCTTGGCACCATCCCAGTGAATGCTATGATCAACCATGTGTTGACTCAAAGTGTTCACTACAAAGCATACGTCCGGACGGGTGTTCACTAAGAACATCGGGGCCCCTACAAGTTGACGATACTCAGTAGGATTTGTCAATACGGGCCCAACAGTAGTGCCACTCAACTTCTTGAAGTTGAGCTCCATTATTAATAAAACTTGGGACTTACAGTCCACCACACTAAATCTTTTCCGGAAAACTTCACAATGTATTTTTCCTTGAGAAAGGAAAATATCTCCCGAGTCTCACCGAGACCTCCCGAACTAGGAAATAGTGCATCGAGTTCCTGGGTCCTTCATTTCGAACTCGGCGACAAGCTCCCTCTTTTGCCCGATGAATGAGAGGGTTAACTGTGGGGAAGAGGGTCATCCACATACGGCACCGAGAATGAGGAGGCTTCCTTTGACAACCTAGAAGGTAAAGGTTCGGATCGACGTTACTTGGGTGAGGCAGAAGCTTCATCGTGTCTGTCATCTCGTGCCAAGCTGCGGGTGCTTCCACTTCAACCCATAGAGGGCTTTCTTCAACTTGCGGTTTGTGGGTGTCCCAATCTTGGACTTCGAACCCCAGAGGTTGCTCCACATATACCTCTTCCTTTATCGCACCATGCAGAAATGCGGTCTTCACATCCATCTGATGAAGACTCCATCCTTGCGTAGCAGCAAGGGCTATAATAGATCGAATCGTGCTGTATCGAGCCACATGTGCAAATATGTCATCATAATCTATGCCTTCCTTTTGAGAGAAGCCACGGGCAACGAATCTTGCCTTGAATTTTTCAGCACTTCCATCAGATCCATGCTCAATCTTGTAGAGCCATTTCAAGGTGACAACTGCTTTGTCCTTCGATCTTGGAACCACATCCCAGACATCATTCTTCATAATGGACTGATACTCTTCGTGCATAGCATCCTTCCAGACTTGATGCTTTACGACTTCTTCAAAGGATCCAGGCTCAAATTGTACAATAGTACTTATGGCTGCTAGATACCCTTGGGATCTACTCGACTTCTTGCTTTCACGGAATGTCCCCCTTTTTTTGGGCTGCATGTCCCTCAGGATCCTCGAGAGTGTCCCTGAGCCATGATGGTCTCTTTCCTAGTGAAGGAGGTGAATCAATAGGTCCATCGGTCCTTCAACATTAGGAATTGTTTCATCCTTCGGTTCCTCTTGATTTCCAGGCCTTGCCTCATGACCTTCCTTAGATCTCGAAAGATTGACTACTTTCCTCATCAAAGGTGACATCGTGGCATATCTCCACTTCCCTTTGACCAGGCACATAGAATCTATAAGCCTTCGAAGTTTCGCTGTAGCCCACAAACATTGTGGTCTCCCTCTTGATGCTAACTCCTCTGCAAAAGTTCTTGAACTCGTTCGTCTCATATTCAGTGCCATTATCAGTCTGTCGGATAGCATCTCATGTCATTGCTCCCAGTGATCATTTTCGCCGGAGGGAGCCTTCCCCTTTCCCTGGAACTTGTTGTTCCTTTGATTTCCATCCCTCTGGTTGTTGTTGTTGTCATCACCATCGGGAGAATCCTTCTTGAAAGGACATTCTCTAGCAAAATGACCAGGCCTATGACAAGTGAAGCACTTGCCCTTCTTTTCTTGAGCCCCTGCTTTTCCTTTGTTCTCTGGGCCACCAGAGTTCTTTCTAGAATGAGCAGTGTATGCAACATTTCCTTCATTTCCATACTCCTTCATTCTTGATTCTTCTTGAATGCATCTTGATAGTATTTCGTCAAAGTCAGGTATCACATTATTATTTAGAATGGTAGTGTTGAACACATGCCATTCAGATGAGATCTCTCCAAATGCAGTGAGTACCATCTCTCGATCAGCTATTGTCTCCCCAATAGCCAACAGATTGTTCCTGATCTCGATCAGCTTCAAAAAGTATGATTGGACAAACTCATCCCTACCCTTCTTCAGATTCTTGAAGAATAGTACTTGATTTGCATTGTTGGCCTTGAACATGAGGACCAACTTATCATACATCTCTTTGGATGTGCCCAACTCAGAGATGTAGGCCACCAGACTTTTATTAATGGATTCCCTGATCATCAACTTTTCTTTGATCTCCCCCTTCTTGTACTTTGTTTTGGCAGCAGCAGTAGCAGTGGAAGAAGGTTCTTGGATTTTTTTTATATTTTTTTTCAATCTAGGATAATCGGTAACTGGTGAGAGTTATCCTGAACAAGGCCCAGGATCAAATCCTACTGGCTGCCACTATAAACCTAGGCTAGGTGCAACAACCTGCAAGCCACACAATAGCAATTAACTTATGCCTCAACAGGAGCCGAGAAGGAGGTTCTTGGATTTTACCCTGCACATACTCCATGACATCTTGGTCTTCCAATTTGAGATCCAATATCATCTTCCAAGCATGGAAGTCATCCTTCCCAGTCAATTTGTCATCCTCCTTGAAGCCATAGTTTGTGGAACTCATTTTCCTCTTCAGTGATTGCAACAAATAGGGCTTGTCTTCACCTCAGCTCTGATACCATGTAAATTTATGTAGATGTTGTATGCTTGATGCAACTTTACTTTTCACCACAGCAATCACATAAACAATCAAGTAAAATGCTGATAGAACATACCAGTGGATCTATAGAAGACAAACCAGAAACAGAAAAATGTGGTGGTGCGTTACGGCGGTCAACAGGACGCTTCAACTAGCAAAGTCTCCTTGGTCAGCCAACTCAGCATGTGTCACAACAGCCCTCAAAACAGCCACACAGTCAACTCAAAGTCAACCCTAGAAAAGTCAACGCTACCCCAACGACAGCAACACCATCAACAACGGCAACAATGGCAGCAACAACGACAACAACGGCAGCAACAACGTCTTCATCCTTCTTTCCCATGTGTGAACAGAAACTGCCTCCAAGGAGCTCGTACTAAATCAAAGGAGGAGATTATGTGTGAGGATGAGATGAGTGAAATGTCCTCCAACGTTGACTCTATTTATATCAATCACTGAGGTGTGTGACACATTTGCTGGGGGTGTAAAACTTTAAGGCCGACCTACACATATTTGAAATTATTAAAAATAAATTCAAAATAAATGTTCTACCCATCGGATTAAGATCAATTTTAGATCAATCTTACACCTCTCCGAAAGAGGAACCCAATAAAAATATTAGTGTCTTCATCTGAGCATCACAACATGGAGTTTGGACCCAGTTGTCCAATTTTAACAGGTTGGTTTAATTTCCTCCTTTAAATAGTCTATATTGCACATGAATACCATGGGTCAATACCATTGATTCTCATAAACGTGGAGCTCAAAAACAACTAATAACTTGACCAAGTCAAATTGACCACCTTATATAAATCATTTACATTCTCAAGATAGTTATGTTCAGCATCTTACTACAATGCCCTTAAAATTCCAACCCTATTGTTCATATCTTGTGGCAATGGAAGTAGTTGCAAGTCATCTAAAATAAATCCTAGAGAAGAAGGGAAACATCATTAACCAACATTATATACTTAACATTGAAAATGAATAAAATTAACTAAAATTTCTAAACTTTAAAATAAATTTCTACCCAAAAATACACATTTAAAACAATAACTTAAGCTGGTTTAAGGTCAAAGACAAGTAATTTGTGATTTCTTGCAATGTGAGAGTCAAAAGCAAGACAATTACAATAACTAACTACGAGGGTTTAGAGTCAAGGAAGGCCTACCGTGAAGGTTTGTCATGAATAAGCGGTTAAACTACTTATCAGGGGCCTCCTTGTGCCGGTTACCCATCTAGAACGGTATCTTCAACCTGTCCGCCTTGAAATATTGTTGTCGTACTAATGTTTTCCAATCTCGATCATTTTCATGCTCCACATTAAATTAGGGACTGTTACTCGGCCTCTACCTCACATCTTGGCAGGTCCTATCTTCCCTGGGCATGGTCAAGTCAAAATAGTATTGTTGTTTTTTCTGAGCCTGCCTTCCAATTGCCTGTCTTGTAGCAAGTATGTAGGTGGTTTCTCATCTCTCTTTTATTATGCAAGGAATCCTCCCCCTATGTCCCAATTTTCTAACTATTTCTTGCACTAAAACTCCTTCCTCTTTGTAGGACTCTCTTTTCTTTTCTTTTTTTAATTTTTGCTGCGAATTCGACCGTTGTCTATTTTCAGCCCCTCTAGCTTGTAAACAATTTCTTCATTGCATCCAATTCAATGAGATATACACTAGTTTCTGTTAGCATGATTTCCTATGAGTACTCACTTTCGATACATGAAGAATGTTATTATATGTGCTTTCGCTGTCTCTATCTAACTCTACCTATTTTTAGATAGACATGGCTGTTAAATCTTGCATCCATAAAGCAACCCCGGCATTACCAATGCCTGCACACCGGTCTTACCTTCATCTGGAATAAGGAACTGATTACTTCCCAATCCCAAACCTCGGCCACTTTGCACCTATTTCGTAGTATGAACTGGCTCTTCCACCCTCCTTCCAATCATTTTCTCGTGCATACTTTCCAAGTCAGACTTTGTGTTGAATAATTTCCAATGGTTCATTCATAACGCTGATTTACCGATGGCGCATCTTCCATATAAGAGAAAATACTATTTTTTTGGTGTTACTAGTGTACACTTTCATTTCTACTTATTTGTAAAAAGACCTAAGGTAATTAGAAGAATTGACCTATGACTTCCTAAGCTGCTTTAGCAATGGGAGCTCGATCAATTGAACTAATTCTCGGAACTCTGTAGTTCCTATAAATATTGTTATATAAATTCTGTAATATTTTTATGGAAAGGAGGACATCTTCTGTATGGCTGCTTGGATGCACAAGTGAAAGCAAAAAGTGAGAGCTGGGAGAGACATTTTCAAAAGCTAATTTTATATAATATATATTTTTATATATTTTGATGCAGATATGTCAACAAAAGCATGTAGAATGATAAATTAGTGATAAAAAACATAAAAATATGGATTAAACCATATAACATTATTCATCTAGTTGTTATATAATCTTCATCAACCACATATCTACGAATTACAAGTTCTCATTTATATAGTATGTAAGGGTGTACATACCCAAAATAACATGGATTGCCATCTCTGAACTGAAAATACATCAACCAATAGGCTCTAGATGGCCTCTAGCATCCAAAAAAATCATGCTACAATAAATACCTACATATCATCAAAATCATTGCCTATCTTGGGATCTTTGTCATTAATATCACCCTCTAAGCATTAACATAAGATAGAAAAAACTTAACATGTCAAGTCAATATTTTGTTTGAGTGATGGGTGCATTTATAATAAGGTCATGATAAAGGAGTTTGACAACAAACATCACTAACATCAAGGTACATAGAGAGTTGGTGCTCTTGATTAAATATGAGTTCCATACCCTAGTATATGACAAAATCCAATGGAAACATTGCAATCCCTCTAATCTTGAAACACTGAAATACTGATAAATCTGATGGATTTTGAGTTTGATCTAAAATTCTTGAGTCATGAGTGATTGGAGACTTACATAGTTATTCATGTTGACAGAGATCATTTCATGGTAACGTTAAAAATTTAAGTAAAAAAATTGAAGGATGAAAATGAAAAATAAAGGAGTGTCACTTTTACTTGAAAGAATTTGACATCACCATGAATTGCATATCAGTATTAGGGCATAGGCTTTAATATTAGGCTGTCTCCACTCAAAAAATCTTATTTATTTGAAAAAAAATCATTTTGAACTTATTCACTATTTTTTTGCCATAAAAGTTAAGGAGTGAATTTATTTATTTATTTATTTTAGATTTTTATTATATAATAACATAGTTTAAATGTTTTATTTTTCATTATTTTTATTAATTTTATTTTTAAATTACTCGAAATTGTTAAAATCTTAGGTAGGTTTTTAATTACTGCCATTAATCTCATTTTGAACGTTAAATCATTATGTCATTTCAACCTACCATTTTGAAATTAAAAATTGCCTTCCAATAAAAATATATATATATATATATATATATATATATATATATATATATATATATATATATATATATATATATATATATATTTAAAATTCATAATTACTCTCCTGAGGCCTTCCTCTGTTCTCATGAATCTACCTATCTGTTTTGTCTATGTATAAACAAAATAGTGCTAGGCCAGAGTTAGTAGCTTTTTTTTAATCTCCAACCATCACTATTGACCTTCCGGATGATCCTCCTCGGATCTTGATCGTGACCTTAACCTACTCGTATCCGTTGTGCACTGTAGCGGTCCATTCGCTCGACACCCCAGCACCATGAGTTATTCCATTTGTTTCTCTCAAGAAAATGTCAATGAAGCAGCACTACACATTTTACTCTTGGCATTCCAAGTCTTTTCTGAATTTCTATCCTGTCTTACTATTAGGCAATGGTCTAACTGTGAAATTATTGGACCAAATAATTCTCTCTTACACCCACATACTGATTTTCCTTTCCATGTTCTCCTGATCAGCTGAGTGAAAATGGAGCTAATCATGATGTTCTAGTAGTTTCTTGGATCATTCTTCTTCCCCTTTGTGGCCAAGGATGATGAAGCTTGTCCTCCAATCTTTGGAATTTCTATCATATGTCTGCGTTAGGCAATGGTCAACTGTGGAATGCTTGGGTAATGCCCTATAGCCTGTTTCTCCTTCTCTTGTGCTCACTGATTTTCCTCTCCATGATCCATCCCTTATTAACATAGCGAAAATGGAACTAATCATGATATTCCAGTGGTGTCCTGTATCATTCCTCTGCCCCTTTTGTGGTACGGGATGATGAAGCTCATTATCCAATCTTCTGTAAAGCCCTCTGAAACCATTTGGTTCGGCAAATCTGTGGTGTGATGGCATTCCAGGCTCATGTCAGCAGCTATGCTTGCAAACCATATATGTTATTTGTTGTGCTGGAAGTTAGCATTTTGATTCCCTCTATTACATCATTTTTCATGAAGGCTTGCCTCAGAGAGTTGATTGTCAAGGGATCAAATTCTTGGAGTGCAGATCTTTTTAATAGTGAAAATTTATGAAGATATTTGGACCATGGGGATTTGGGATTTGGTCTCTATCAATGTTTAATATATCGAGGTTAAAATAGACCTAAATCAATTTATATTTATTTTATTTTCATTAATAAATGTCAAAGTCGTTCTCGTATCCTGTTTGATAAATCGTTATCTTCATAATAACCTCAAAATTTATTTTTCCCATTTATTATTATTGATCAACTTTGTTGCAATTTCTATTTCTTCATACGAAAATTCTTGCAATGGGAGTCCCTGTTTTAACCATCATTAATCTTGTGA
The DNA here is from genome assembly GCA_034641835.2 of Pinus albicaulis. Taxonomy (NCBI): domain Eukaryota; kingdom Viridiplantae; phylum Streptophyta; class Pinopsida; order Pinales; family Pinaceae; genus Pinus; species Pinus albicaulis. Next base: position 272,362,090 of record CM076569.1, on the reverse strand, counting down.
TATGGATGATGTGGATCAACATACCCTTGTAAAAGAAACACACCTGTATAAGCCTTCTATCTAATTATCTGGATCTAAAGAACCATAGATGAATTTAATCTATGCCACAATAAAAGTAAGTGGTGAAGTATTTATTACTAGTGGTAACAGTTGTACAACATATTGTGACGTTGACATTCGTGTATAACTCCAATACTTGAGGCTACATTCCGTATTTGTATTGCATCTAGTAATTGATTCACTTGGCCTGGATTTATTATTTTGCAATTGAACCACACAGCTATTGAGAGTACCTAATGTAGACACCTCTGCCACCCTTGTCATTGTTGTGTAATGATTACCAGGGTTCTTTCTGCTATGGAAGTTTATCTCCGGCTTCAAAACCTGTAGCAAAATCCCTATATTGATTTTTGAATGATATTTTTCAATTCCTTGATGGATATATAGAGAGGTATTACCCTCCACTACAGTGTAGAAAGTCCTAAACAAAATCATGGTATTGTCTTCTGAAATTGAAGTTCTGAAATGAATACTGCCTCTTTAACCAGGAAGCTTGTTTTTTCAAGTATCATAACACGTGTTATTGTTTACTAGAGCCAATACAACCTATTAACTGCCAAGAAGCACTCAATGAATATTATCATTATTATTATGATTGTTTTAACGTAAATCTCATGAACATATAGAGATACTGTTTCCTATGTTTGTTGAATTATTTGTTTATGCCTTGCAGATATTCTGGTGTGTGGATGATATCTCGTTGTGGCATACTGCTAAGAAGAGGCTACAGTGTAGATTACTGGGTTCGTTGTATCAGCGTTCTTGTTGGCTTTGGAGCAGTAGCTCGGATGATTGCTTTTAGCTGTTTGATTTGCCTCAATCGAAAAAGACAGAAGTGATTTGTAAATCAATTTGAGGATAAAGGTGATGTGTAAATCAAGGAGAAAGGTGATTTGTAAATCAATTTGAGGATAAAGGTGATGTGTAAATCAAGGAGAAAGGTGATTTGTAAATCAAATTCATTGAAAAAAGGGACAAAGGTGATTTGTAAATCGAATTAATTCGAAAAGGGGTTGTATAGGTTTATTATTTATTTTTAAAAATATAATTTTATTCATTTAAATTCAATTTTAAGATATATATATATTTTAATGCATGATTTAGTTTAAGTGATGGGGAGAAATTATTGTTATCTTTTCTATCTAAATTTAATTCTTGCTAGTGATATGTTATACTTTTAATGAATATATTGTTGTAATAACTTTAAATGTTGTATTAACAAAATCTCATTTTTTTTTTAAGAATCTAATTTCTGAAATAAAAAGAAGTTCCTATAAGTATAAGGCAAATTTCGTTAAAATATATAAAAAATTCAGAAATAAGAAAAAGTTAGTATAAGCCAAATTTCCTTAAAATATATAAAAAATTCTATATAATGTAAATTGCCATTTATAAATAATAAATATATGGAAGGATTATGATTTTTTTAGCTGATGTTGTCTATTATTTATATGATTCTTAGTATTGTTTTGATTAAGTAGAAAATTTTGAGATATGTTTGTAAATAGAGGAGAGGAACTCATATCTTTATATGGAAAGAAAGAGGGAAATTTGAAATATGCTTTATAAACAAAATGGATTACATAGCAGTATAGTCTATACATTTTTGGTAGTTATCAGATTAGTTGTTCATGTCAATTCAGGACTTGAAATTTAAGTTGAATCATAATATTACCATATGACTTAATCCATTTACTGTATACACATAACATTAAAATTAAAAAGAGTTCTATGTATGTAGAAGAAGTATGTTGAGAGAGGAATATGGGGATGTAGACATCTACACTTAGAGACATCTACACTTCAGCACCTTCTTGCTTAAAAAATGATACTATACAAACAAACAATATTCATTTATTTGTAGTTTTACTTGGAAATATTTGCATCTATGTGGAAATTGGAAAAACTTCCACAAGTAAAGATTACGTAGAAAAGTTGCACAAAAATAAGGCGGAACTTGCCCAAAAAAACCCTTGCACTGACCATCATCTACACTTCGAACTAAAATGCTTGGAGTCATGGTTAAGACCACCAACAGCTGGAACTTCACATGAGTGAAGGCATAATGGATAGGCTGAGCCCATCAGATATAACTCAGAGAAAAACGTAGGATGTTCGGAATATCGATGGGCTAAAGGACAATCAACATGGCATAAGAGTTATGTATTAAAATTTACCACACATCTTAAAAAATATATCTGAAAGTTCCAGACATATTAGGACGGCATAGCCAATTAAGGAAATGGAGTCCTGGAATCATAAATTTCGGCTTTAGTGAAAGCATCTTGTCCCATCAGCCACAAAAAATAATTTGTATAGGATAACCACTCAAGTGTAAATTCAAATTTTTAATCGATAAGAATTCGATTTAATAAATTTTGAAAAAATAAAGAATTGATAAGAACTTGATTTCTGTGGTCTAATTTTTTTTTTATAAGTTTGTGGACCTATTGTAGCTGAATGAGACTACAGAAACGACTCAACATGATCGTGTTACCTTACGCGCCTGAAATCAATCTCCGATTCAGGAGGATTATTGCTTATCTACTATCTATTCAGGTACATTATAAATTAATATTATAATTTTTTTTAAACCTAAAAACCATTGAAATATGTTATTAGAATTATTTATCTACTCCGTTTTTTTATATCACAACAAAAAAACATTTCACATCACTATTGCGATCATATGTCAAGATGCTTTTTCTTTTGAAGTTATTTAAAATCAATATTACACTTAAAAATATAATATACGTTTACACATACGATCCTCTAGCCCCTCATAATTTTTGCAAATAAGAAATTATTACGTACGTCGCAGTGTTTTACATAACAACTTGTTAGTCCCTTCTCTAACCAGACGTTGATGGACACTCATGAATACTTTTCCCATAGAAAATACCAGAGATTGGTAATTTATGCGTTTTCTCCCAAGAGAAGGGTGTCGATGAGGTCTTCTCGTTCGGGCCTGCACAAACGCTATTCAGACCTGGGTCTCATTCAAGTCTCGCACAATGTTGTTTGGGCCTGGGTCTCTTTTTGGCCATGCACAATGTTGTTTGGGCCTGTACTCCACCCTAACCATAATTAATTAATTAATTATATATATTCCCCCTTGTCCACCATATCTTTTTAGGAAAAACGAAATAAAACCATTATTACAAATAATTCATATACATGGATCGTTAGGCACTCCTAAACATTATATATATATATATATATATATATATATATATATATATGAGAATATCTTGTGCTTGTATGTATGTCGAAATGGAGGTGGAGGTCCTCTTATTTATACCTTTCTCAATGCTTCTCAAGCCTACATTAGGTCGACTTGAGGAAGGCTGGCTGACTTGGTTTTGGGAGCAAATAGGTATTTCCAAAATAAATATTTTCTTGTTGATACAAATGCTTGAAAGGGTTTTTTACATAATAACATGGACCATGACTCATGACACAAACGTAGAAGCACTCAATGGGTGCTTTGACCTAGAGCCAAATAACTTTGAGCATGAAACCCATGGTTAATAAAATAATTTTTTTTCTTTTTACAATATTTTTCTTTTTTCTTCTTTTTGACAAATATAAAAATTTCATCATGTCATGACTCATGAGTCAAACAACAATTATGAAGACTGATACTAGTTACATTTTTCCAATGCTCCCTCTTTTTTCTTTTTTTTTTTCTAAGTAAGGCTGATTCTATTAAGTGAACATATGGTACAAATAGAGTTTACAATCAGGAGAGACAAGAAACAGGCCAACCAGAAATGATAAACTATCAACCTCAGTCCCGATGAGAAAAACAAAGAGCAGACAAAGAACAAAGATGCAAGATTTGAGAGACAAAAGTTGAGAGAAACATGGTTCTACCCAGATTGGGCAGAAGTCTCCATGCGGAGTTTTTTCCCTTTCTTTTTGATGACTTTGACCCAACTCGAATGGAGCAGCTGGGCAAGAACCACTTGAAGAGTATTGTTGCCTGAAGGAGTCTCCTTATCTATGTAGGAAGAGGAGGACTATGGTTACATTTCTGAGTAGCCGTAGTGACCGTGGGACCCAGAGGGGCTTCAGAGGGAGGGTCCTGCGTATGCTTAACCTGCTCCGTTTCTGCCTCGATTTCCTTCTCCTCTGAACTGGAGGATCCATCATCATCTACGAGAGGCGGAAAACTATGTATCCATCTCTTGGGTTTATGTTTGGGGAGGTTTTGCTTCTTTTTTTCCAGAAACACGGGGCAGGAGTGCTAAAGGTGCCCTTTCTGGTAACAATGGCGGCATCTAAAGGCTGTGTTCTCATAATCTAAAGTCTGTGTCCACAGGAAGTCACCAATGTTGAGATTGATTTGTTCTGGCAGGCCTTTGTTGATGTCTACTTCAACACAAATTCTGCCATTTGTATAGAGCCCCTTGAATTCCAGATAGGGATCATTAGTCAAATAGCGACCCAAGGTGTTTCCAATACCTTGAAAGATGGATCAGTGCCATAAGTGAATCAGTAAGTTGGGGAGTTTGACCCACACTGGAATCTTGGTGATGATAGTTGTGGAGGGATCGAGCTCTGGGAACCAGGGTGTGAGGAATAACCCTGCCCATCCCCAGAACCACAGTCCTTCTTTTACAGCCTTCTGATAGTCCTTGTCGTGATCAAAGACTACAATGAAGAAGCCCTTTCAGCAGAATATGACAGTGCAGTTGTGGGTCTAGTTGGTATAGATCCATTCGTTGAGACCCTTTGCTTGAGGCCATAGTCCGTTGAATCTATAGATAATAGCAGCTTCTGCGTATTTTTGATGTTGTTCTGCCAGTTCGGGATGGGATATTTTAATGGATGGGACATCCCCCAGCCTGTGAACCAAGAATGGCTTGGGGGTAGCAGGGGTTTGAGCTTCTTTCTTTGGATGTGCATGTACAACATCCTTGTAGGAGAAAGCTAGAGCAGATGAGGATTGCCCAGCAGCTCCCCCTTTCAAGCGAAGGGTTAAATTTAAGGTAGCATCTCTCTCAATATTATAAAAATAAATAGGAAGGGAGGCCTCGAGTTGTCTACCTACATGAATGAGTCTTTGAAGAGCCATGGGTATTCTCAACCAATGCTCCAGGGCCAGCATGAGTTTCTGAACGATATCTATTGAGCAGACCCAAAGCATCAAAGATCTGCCTGTTAGGAGCCGGATTTGAATTTGGAAGGCGTGTGAGGGCAGAACGAGGAGATCCGGGTTGCCAAGATGCTCAGCATAGCCAGGAAGAATGGGCCATGTACGATCTCTGTTTGCAGCTACCTTTTCTGCATACTAGCCACCATCCTGTGCGTGAGGGCAGCTTGGATGTTTTCAATCCATGGGCGCATACCAGGCTCTATTTTGAAATTTCGAGTTGTGGGGCACCTTCTCGGCATCATTCTGTGGATGGCTGGGTTTCTGCCGGCTTGGAGAGGACCGAGCCACTAGTTCTGCATTCGAGGCACCCTGCGCTTGGCTCCTGGAGTGCGCCCACAGATCTGTTTTCGGATGGAGGCAGCACGCGGGAGAGACTGCCGTATCGATCGCTGGCGATGGCAGGAGGAGAACTCGCTGATCGCCAGGCTCTGTAGAGCTCGGGAGGGACTCAACGGCGTCGGCGGGGATGGAAGCCATAGCAGAGTCGCTAAGGTTTCAATTCGTTCCTTCGTGCTCCACTTGAAAAACTCTCGAAATTTTTTCAAATTGAACACTTAATTAAAAAACACTAGCCAACGCTCCCTCTTAACTAGAGAGGTATTCATAATTGTTTAACCGGTACAAGGATAATACTCACTTTGAAAAGTTCTCATAAGAAGAGTATCACAAACATCATTTATAATGCTAAATACTATCTAGGCTAACTGCCAAGGAATGAAATCATCTAGGTACCATCTAGGCTACTTGCCAAGGTACCATCCCAACAGGGATCCAACTGTTATCTAAGCTACCTGCCAAGACACCAGGTGTCATCTAGGCTACTTGCCAAGACACCATCTCTAACAGGGTTCTAGATATCATCTAGGATACCTTCCAAGATACCAACTCAACAAGGATCCAGGTGTCATCTAAGCTACCTGTCAAGACACCAACTCAACAAGGATCTAGGTGTCATCTAGGCTACCTACCAAGACACCAACAGGGATCTAGGTACCATCTAGGCTATCTGCCAAGGTACCAACCCTAACAGGGATTTGGATATCATCTAGGTCAAGATACCAACCCTAATTGGGATCTAGGTATCATCTAGGCCAAGACACCAACCCTAACAGGGTTCTAGATATCAGCTAGGATACCTTCCAAGATACCAACTCAACAAGGATCCAGGTGTCATCTAAGCTACCTATCAAGACACCAACTCAACAAGGATCTAGGTGTCATCTAGGCAACCTACCAAGACACCAACAGGGATCTAGGTACCATCTAGGCTACCTACCAAGGTACCAACCGTAACAGGGATTTGGATATCATCTAGGTCAAGATACCAACCGAGATCTAGGTATCATCTAGGCCAAGATATCCACCCTAACAGGGATCTAGGTATTGTTTAGGCTAATTGCCAAGATACCAAGCCAAAGTACCATCATACGGGCTATTCAAGCTAAGGTACACCGACTCGTCAAACCACTTTCTGAGGTCATTACTTTCTTTTGCGCATTCCATTTTCAAGTAACAATAAGATACAACTCCATCTTCAATCGTCAATGTGGAATCTTCAATATCATCATACCAACTCCCTCTTTCCATCATCTATATCAACAGTGTTCCTACAACTCCCTCTTTCCATCATGCCCATCATGAAGTTTTCCTTGAGCACGAGATTTACTTTTGTCTTGTTCTTACATCTTTTGCATACAATCATGTACCTGCAATTTTTATCAACAGTACAACCAAGCAGATTATACATGTACAAGAGCACGATGTTGATTTTGTCAATCTACGGTTTTCAAAGGATACTACTAGGGTTTTAGTTACAAACCCTAGATTTTCCATGACTTGACCCTAAATAAGGTTTTTATTTTCAACAGAAACATCAGTCCTAGGGATTTTGACTTTCAAGCCCTAGGGTTTACTTAATTCAAGCCTTGCTAGGGTTTACTCAATTCAACCCTTGCTAGGGTTTGACCATATACCCTACATTCTATCTATAGTTCCTAAAAATTAAGAAATAGGGCTTTATAAGAGGGAACAAATATTTAGTGTTTCAGTTTTCACTTACTCTAAGAGTTTTCTAATTAAGTTCCCACAAGATTTTGAATTTTCTGACCCTAGATACCAAAAATATTCAACAATATAAAACCCTAGATTCTTATCATGCAAAATATGCCATCTTCATACCCTAATATTTCCATAGTCTTTTGGATATAAGGAAATTGTAAAGATCCTAACATAATGATAATGCAATAAATGATCGTACCTCTTTTGTTTTTACTTACTTTTCAAGATAGGGGAGGAGCTTTGATTTTCCAAGTTTTAATACGAGGCTCTCTCTGAATCAAGGCTTCTTCTTCAAAATTCTTTCAAGATTCAAATCTCCCTTCTAGGCTCTCTCTGAGTTTAGCTACAACCTCTTGACTTCATATTTGACAAATAGTCTTTGGAATATACCTACAATTCTCTTTCAAGGAGATCATAAAAAGAAAAGATATAGTTAAATAAAGTTAGACATGGAATCAACAACAATATAATGAAGGAAAGGGAATAGAATGCTTATCTTTTGTGAAAAAGAAGCTCCCTCTAGATCTTGCTTAGATCTAGACATCATCTAGGTATTTCTGGGGTCTTATCCACTATCTTCTTTGGAATTCATCCAATTGTTGATGTTTAATGATAATGTTATTAAGATCCTTTATAGGCTAGCTTCACACTGGTCCCAAGATGCTTGATATATCCTTCAAGAACCTCTTCTAAAGTCTTCAAGAGTGGTATTCTTAAGATGCTTGATACTGCTACGAATGTCTTACAAAACCTTCAACAAGATGAAGTCTACAGGCCCCACTTAAGTCTGTTCATACTGCTGCAACCAAGTCTTCAAGAGATTGAACATCGATCTCACCACAGAAATGTTCTTTGGGCTGCTTGCTTTATCTTGATTTCTTTTAAACTTCATAGATAGGTCGGCTTTCATTGATGTGATTGGTTCTTCTACTTATACGACTGCTTCTTAGTGCCCTTGAATGTGCTCCAAATATTACAGCTTTATTGTCACGGTCCTTGCTATACTTTATATTAAAAATAAGACTGCTTTGCATATCTACATTTACCTGCTTCGGAGGTGATCCATAACATACTTCTGTCCTTCATTTTATCCTTCGTTTCTGTACTATAATCATATAGTACTACATATTAGAGATGATGGTTTCCCAAATGAATCAAGCTGCCTTTGTGTCATTGTTCCTTGATGTCATTATTGTTATTTTGAATCTTCAAAAAATTATTGCTATAGTAAGTTTCGTATAGTTCATAGAAGTGCCACAGAACCTTTTTTTGTATTTGATCTAAGAACAATACTTCAGAGATTCGCATCTATCCTTCAAACAACATTCTGGTCACTTGAACTATATAGAGATCATGAATATAAATTATAATTGATCTGAAAGGAGGTCACAGTCATGCTTGGATTGCATATAGAGATGTTGCCACAGAGAACGTAGAAGGTTTGGGGGTCAAGAATAGCGGTTGTTGTCGCTAGGCATCATCATGAATGCTGGTTCCTGTAGCTTGCATTATAAAGTAGTATTATTGAAAATAAGGTCCCTCCTGTGGCTTGCAACACTGCAGAGTTAATTAGTCTTCCTGGCACTGCTGTAATACTTCTGAAACGTTTTGCATTGTCTTGTGATGCCTATATACATATGTCAACAGTCAAACTGTCTGTTATGCCTCAGAAAACGAACTTTTCCTTTGAGCGATAGAACTTTTAGCTTTGTCCTTTTCGTCCTTTTTATATTCTGTAGACTTCAGAGATATATATGAATTTGCTGTCCATAGTAGCCTTGTCATAGTAGTTTGAAACTTTGGATGTCTTGGTCGCAGTAGCTTCACAGATTCCAATAGTTCAAAGAGAAAGGATGCGAATTTATTGATTCCCAAGATCATTGGTACTCTTTTCAAGGGTTCCTTCCCAAATTTCATCAATGATGATTTCAAAGCCCTTGTTATCCTTTCAGAGATGTCCTTCAATAGATCAAAGAAACTTTCCAAGATGATGATCTGTAAACTAGGGTTTTTAATGATAGTTTACTTCCTTCTTGTGTCCTTCTGCAAATGGTGTACTCAAAAGTAGTTCTTATCCTTCTTCTATCCCAATAATGTGATCTTCCAGCTGCCTTTTTCTGCACCTTGTACCCTTGCTCTTATACCTTGTTGAGAAATTGTTGAGAAATATACTGGCAGCAGTGGCAGCATTAGTTCTTTTATTAACTGATTTTTCTATTACTTGACAGTTATTTGTGATGTTATTATCTTTTTTCTTTCTTATGTTCTAACTTCTTATCATCAAATAAATAAATACCAATATATTGAAGATCACAAACACATGAAAAGAACACCAAAGCCCTTTTCCTAGGGAAAACCCAGAAATTCTCTTCTGGAATCAATTTCCAAAAAGACTTCCAAAACCAAAACAAGACACTGACTTCCAAGACCAAAACCAATATCTTTGCTTCCTCCAAAGACAAAGCCAACCAGAGTTTCTTCCTTCAGCAAGACAAACTTCTCCAAGGGGCAGCGAGACAAAACAAGAGTCATAAAGGTTCAAGATCGAACTGTACTTGTCGGGCTTGAGGTAACCCTAGCAGCCTCAGAAATTTTCACACTTGTGACCTGAACATAGAAGCAGAGACTGAGACAGTTATTTCTTAGTGCTCCCAGCCCTAATTTCTCCCATACCGTTAGCGTTCTGAAATAACTTGCCAAGGCAGCCGTGTCCTCTGTGGGCACTTCAACCACCTTCCCATGAGCAGACAATTCCAGAACAACAGACTCTACACCCACCTCACCCATCTTGGTTGCAATAGGAACGCAAACTTCTCATTATCCATTGACCTCCACTTGAGCCGTTTCTCTTCTCGGGTACTTCGGCTATTTTTTAGCCCGGCTCTTATACCACTTGTTATTCTTTCAAAGAGAATAGGGGAGAAATAAATATAATTGCGCGGAGAGTTGCCTCGAGAGGTGCATCTACAGCGCAATTTGATCTCAATGTCAGGATGTCACGTTCTCATGCAAAATGTAAAATCTCATTGTGCTAGAACATATATCAATTTCTAACACAATTATGTATTATTTATATAATTTGAATGGATAGTAAATTATATACGTGAATTTAAATGGATCATAAATTTACCTTTAACAAAAAAAATTACCACATTGAATTTTCAAATTAAGTAAAATTTTAAACATCTTTACTCTTTACTAAAGTCAATACCATTTCTAAAATCAAAGGAAAATAGTTAATTCAACACAAACAATCAAAATCCAAAATCTTTTAATATTTCTTTTAATTAAATATTTGTAAGATGAATTTATACTTACTTCAGAGCTATGGTAAATAAATAAAAATATATATAAACTAGATGTATGGTAAATAAAAATTCTTTTTATATTTATTCCATAAACCTTTTTATATTTAAAAAAACTTTAAAAAGAGGTTTTATTTAGATGAAGCTTATGGGACGAATACCATGGGACAAATTAATATTGATACCATGGGCCAAATACCATGGGTAAATAAATAAATATAAAATAGGTATAAAAATGTATGATAAATAAATAAATAAATATAAAATAGGTATAAAGAGGTATGGTAAATAAATAAATATAAAAGAAGTATAAAGAGGTAAGGTAAATAAATAACAATATATCAAATAGGATTATAAAAAAAAATCTAATTATATAACAAACCTATGGGCCAAATACCATAGTAAAGAAAAGGGGTATGGTAAATAAATAAAAATATAAATAAACTAGAGGTATGGTAAGTAAATAAAACCTCTTTTCATATTTACTCCATAATCTGCTTTATATTTATATTTACGAATATTTATGTTCATTAGTTTACATAACTTAGAAGAAATAGAGAGAGAGAGTGATAAGGGAGAGATGGAGAGAGAATGTGTATGTTTAGGGGTGAGATAAAGAGACAAAGTAAGATGTATGGAAAGAAGAGGGGAGAGAAGAAGTGAGAAGGAGAGAGGGAGGGATATAGTAATGTAGTTGGAGAGAGAGAAGGGTGGAAAGAGAGAGAGAAAGAAAGGGATGGGGGAAGAGAGAGGATTAGAGAGAGAGAGAGATATGGGAGAAGAGAGAGGATTAGAGAGAGAGAGAGATATGGGAGAAGAGAGAGGATTAGAGAGAGGGAGAGAAAGGGAGAGAGAGGAGGAGAGTGATGGGGGAAGAGAGTTTTGGAGAAAGAGAGAGAGATCAAGGAAGAGAGAGGGATTTAGGGGAGAGAGAGAGAGAGAGGAAGGACAAGAGAGAGGACTTGAGAGAGAGGAGGATAGAGGGATCGATAAGAGAGATGGAGTTGGAGGGGGAGAGATGTAGGAAATAAGAAATATAGAGAGTGAGAAGTGGAGAGAGAGAAGGAGTAACAAGGGAGAGACAGGGAGAGAGCGTCTATGTTTGGGACTGAGATAAAGAGACAAATAAGGAGAGATGGAGATAAGGGGGGAGAATGAGAGATAAGAAGAGAGGGAGGGATATAGTAACATAGTTGGTGGGTGACGAGAGAGAGAGAGATGGGAGAGAAAGGAAGAGAGAGGATGTGAGAGAGTGGAGAGAGGGAGGGAAACAGAGATGGACTTAGAGGGGGAGGGGGAAAGAGGTAAGAAGAAAGAAATAGAGAGAGAAAGGTGGAGAGAGAGAGAGCGAGTGAGTGATAAGGAAGATGGAGAGAGAGGGAGAGAGGAAAAAATTAGGAAAGAGAGATATTAACGAGGGAGAGGGAGAGAGGGGGAAGATAGAGATATAGATGAAATGTGAAGAGAGGGAAGAAGAGAGAGATGGGGAGAGGAGGGGATTTACAAAGAGATTGATATATGTGGATTGAGAGAGTGTGTGTGTTTAGGGGGGTGAGATAGAGAGACATAAAAGAAGAGATGGAGGGGGATATAGATATGGATGGAGGGTGGAGAGAGGGAAGAATATTTCTCTTTTTATTGGAGAGAGGGGTATGGGAAGAATATTGATATGGATGGAGGGTGGAGAGAGGGTAATTGGATATATGACAGTACATTAATATTAAAGTGATTGGATTAACAATATGCATTGATTTTAGTGTAAGCACAAAAAGTTATTAACAACGTACATTGATTTTTGTGTTATAGTAATTTGAGGGGGATATAGATATGGATGGAGGGTGGAGAGAGGAAAGAATATTTCTCCTTTTATTGGAGAGAGGGGTATGGGAAGAATATTGATATGGATGGAGGGTAGAGAGAGGGTAATTGGATATATGACGGTACATTAATATTAAAGTGATTGGATTAACAATATGCATTGATTTTAGTGTAAGCACAGAAAGTTATTAACAATGTACATTGATTTTTGTGTTATAGTAATTTAAGCTATTAATATTGGAGAGAAAAAGAGACAAGGTATCATGTTTACTACAGCGTATCGAGCTAAAGATTTAAATGGTTTACGATTTAAATTTTCTTTTTCATATAATCTATATGAAAATATAACAAAACTAACATGGGAGGAAATAAGAATAGTAGAAGAAAATAGTTTGAGATTGATTGTAACATGAGTACATTCTTATTATTCACATTTTCTATCTTTCAACACTATTATTGTCACTTTGCATTTAAAAAAAATATTTCATCATTTTTCATCATTATAGCTATTAACAATAATTATCATCTCAACGAACTAAGGTAACTAAGAAAGTTTAAAATTAAAATGACCAAGTTAATCTCAGAAATATTTAGCATATTTAAAATGATTATACTAATATTTGATATATTTACATATTATTGATAAAATTAATCATATCTTTGATAGATTTTCCTTGGCAGCACACGACTGAAACCAACCTAGATCCATCTTACATCTCAAAAATATACAAAAATTTTAATAATCTGAAAAATGTGACGTTGATGCCTCCAACTGGAACCAGCCTAGATCCATCTAACTCTGGATCTATCATGCACCGATAGGGATCAAATCTCTCCAGGTGCAAACCTTTCCTCAAGTTTTGCACTCAAAAAATAGGTTTGCACCTCAAGAGATTTGATCCCTCTCGGTGCATGATAGATCCAGAGTTAGATGGATCTAGGCTGGTAAAAACACAGTAACAAGACATTCCAACAATGTCCATGATTTAACTGGGGGAAAATCAGCTAATAATAGATCTATTATTCTCTCTTTATAATAGATCTATTATTGTTTTTTTTTTGCTAAAATATAGCTTGAGATTTTACCACTCAACTTTAACTCAATACTATAAAAATATAGCTAGAGTTTTTACCACTCAACTTTAGCTCAATGCGATGGAGAATTCCCAATCCAATTCGCAAGACATTTAACAAAGAATTCCCAAGCCAATTCCCAATACACAATCACCAAAACCAAGGTGCCAAAATCAGGGTCCCAAAAATCGTAACCACAACCATTTACACACTTCAACTCCACCATAATCTAACATACTTTTTTTTTCCTCGAAACAATTTTAAAAATCATGTCCACGAAAATAAAATACGTATGGAAGAATATAAAAGAAGAAGATAATGGCAATCAGAATCTAGGGTATTTAGCGGGTTCCTGCACAGGAAGTGATGCTTACCATCCTCTGGATCATTGAGGTTGCCTCTTATGTTAGAGTGGATCATCGAGGGCGCCAAGTTCCACCAGAGGTCTTTGATGGAGTTATTTTTCCGATAACAAGCTTCCTCTCGCAAAGATGGCTCCATGGGTCGTATCTTCTTTGTCCAAGTTACTTAGGGTAAAGGTGAAAATATCTCCATGTATTTGTTTTTTTCTTTTTAATTATTAAAAGGCTGTAGATGAGGATGTTTTGTTCAACCCACGGTATTAGCAATCTTCGGGTTTGGTTCTTTTGCTTCGGAGTGTTTAGTTCAGAGTGGGCTATGAAAGATCTGCTTTCGTTTCATCTTTATAATGAAAAGGCAAAGGACAAGCTATGCTCTTTCCACTAAACTCTTGAAACCTTAGCGATGCAGTTCCCCATATCTTGGTTTAGATGTCTACAAATGGAGGCCTATGGAAATAAACTACTCTGGAATGGCAAGGACAATATTGGACTGAGATTTAATGAGAACATTCATTTTCAATGATGGTTTGCCACCAACAACATATATTTGGGGAGTACCCTCTAAAATATTATGCATATTAGAATTAGAAGGGCAAGAGAACATCCAAATTTGCATCTTCTGCGGATGAGCCGCGCATTGTTGGAGGGCATGGGATCGAACTCTGTCTCTGTAGGCGAAGAAATCAAGAAACCGATGATGAACAAGCCACGGAAAAATGGTGGGTGCAGAAAGAGAGATCAAGGGCTCAGAAACGGTAGATGAGTCTTCGCATCAATTCAAATTCCTTCTCCCAAGCAATGATTCCCCAAAGATTACTTCCCAGAGGAGATCTCACAAACAATCGCAGACGCAAGTCGTAGTTCCGTTTCTTTCCGATTATGAGACCATGTTCCCAGAGCTTTTTGGCAATAGGCCATGTCCAGATCTTATGAGGCTCAACGCGGTAGTGGGGCTATAACGTATAGGCTCTAGGTTTGGGAATGAGGCTCGTAATTTCATTCTCTCCGGCATTTGCATTTGATGATGATCGAGGCACCTTGTTACAAAGAAGTGTAATTCTCAAAGTTTAACTACTGTAATCTTGAAAAAAAATTATCGAAATTTTTCATAATTTTATCAGAATTTTTAGATTATTCTGTAGATTTTTTTGACTACGACTTTTTCTTTTCTTTCTTTTCTTTACTTTGAAGTATATTTTTCACATGATTTGAACTCATCTCTGGGACCAAGCCTTAAGTAACTTGAGTGTCACTAACTGGGATGCTTCATTTCGCTGTAGTGGTTTAATTATCATTACTAAATCATTTATATTTTTCCTTATGTTTTTCTGTATGTGAATGGTGTTTTTATTTTTTAATATGATTAGTATTTATTTATATATTATTATTTTTTAACGGTAAAATACTTGAAACCTTCACAAGCAAATAAAAATCCTCATCATAATAAGGACAATGTGGAGAAATGCTTTCATACGAATATTTTGGAATCTATATTTATTACTAGTTTCAATAGAACTATAGCATTGAAAAAATAAGATTTAATAAAACTATTACATTGAAAAAATGATAAATGAAAAGTGAAAAGCTTATTATGTACATAGAGTTTTGGATATAGGTTAAGGAAAAAATTTCTCTTTCAAAGTTTTGTTATTCCTATTATTTTATATGAATGTGAAATTTGGGGATGTAGTACCCTCTAGAATGTGATCATTCTCATAAAAGTTACCCTTTCTCCTATTGAAAGTATAGAGATGACCATGTACTTAATTTTTAAAAACAAGGTAAACAAAATGGAAAACAAGATGCTCCATTGCTAAATAAAGGAAAAGACCACATTACAAAAAAAAGATAATATTAAAAAGATTATTGCTTGTAAATTTAAGGAGAAATTATGGTGCAACAAAAAATTAAATAGCAAAAGAAAATTAAGATATGGCTAAAATGAGAACAAAGAGCCCCATGATAGTGAAAGTGGGTGGGTATTGGACAATTCCTAAAACATCATACTATAGTAAAAGTGGTATCGTACAATTCCTAAAACATTGTGGATGAAAGGATCTATCATTTTATAACACTAAGAAGCTTGAAAATGAAAAATATTTTCTTTTAAATTGTTTAGTATAATTAGATCATAATTGCAAAAGATTTGTCACACTATCCACCTTCTTAAACCTTATAACTTAGCAAAATTATGGTGATCTTGGAACACTAAACATAAGAATAAAATTTTAATGAATGTAATCTCTTAATTTTTTCAAACTCTAATAAGCCAAATTTAGTTTTGTGGACATTAATCATCAATAAAAATATTATAAATTATATAATATAAAAAATAAAATAAAATACATTATAATACAAAATAATTTATACATATGCCCTAAAACTATTTTTGTTTGGTTAAGAGTTGTCTTCCTCAAACATAAGGAAACAGGTTAATGGCCTAAGACCTAGAGGCATCTAGCAAGAGTTAAAGCCTATCCCCTTACAGACCACCAACGGGTAATTCTAGGTGGCGTTGTTTTCTTTGAATAACAATGATGAGTCAAATTGCATTTGTGGATAGCAAGTAGTGTTGGTTGTCCCCACTGCCTATTTGCCTATTTATCAATTGGTTTTCCATTGTTTATATATAGGAATAGAGCTTCCACAATTTTAATTTAACGAGTATAGATCCATCTTAACCACTAGTCTAGCAAACGCCAAAAGGGATCAAATCTTTTGAAATGCAAACATTTTTTATAGTGCAAAACTTAAAAAGTTTGCACCTCCAAAGATTTGATCTCTCTCGACTTAATAGATTATGGTTTAAATGAATCTATTTTTTTTCTCTCTCTATGTGTGGTGTGTATATTTCATTTTTTAAATTGCTTTTTTGAATGCATAAATGGATTCAACTCGTTGAAAATCTCTAGTTGAATTGTGTAAACAATATAGCTTAACACATGCAATTCAAAATTAACCCTTGAAAAAAAAGCCAAAATGTAAAATAATCATACTTTGTTATGACAATAAAATTTTAATTTTTTAATTGCTTGATATAATATATACACAATTTTATTATTATTATTATTCACTTGGTAAAGCATATAAATATTTATGTAAAAGTTTGATCCCTTAATTATAACTAGAGACATGGTGCACTTAGTGGTTATAGTGATAGTTGACCAAATCAACCTTAGTGAAGTGAATATGAAACTGCTCCCATTGCCAATTTTAATGGGGAAAATATTATGATATATATTAAATGTATTATTCTATAACATATTTTAATAACTTTGATTACCCTATACTAAAAGAATCACTAAAATTATGTTGTTTTATGTGGATATAGTCATATTCAAACATAACTTTGAGAAGTGAATATGAAATTGACCCATTGACAATTTTAGTGTGGAAAATATTATGATATATATTGAATGTATTATTCTATAACATATTTAAATGACTTTGATTACATGTAATTATATTTAAACATTTAAATGACTTTGGTTACCCTATACGAAAAGAGTCACTAAAATTATGCTGATTTATGTAGATGTAGTCAAATTCAAACATCTAAGGTGTAATAAATTTCAAAAATTTAAAATATTTAAATTTAAATTAAATATGTGTATTTATGTATATTAAAATAAATTCATATTATTAAACACTAAAATTTGTAATACATATATTACTTTAAAATAAAAAATAATAAAAATACCAAATATAATATATATTTAAATAAAAATATAAAATTCATATTTTAAATAATTAAATAACTTACAAAGTAATTATTTGAATTTAAATTAGTTTAGATTCATCTTAATTCACTCTAAAAAAGGTTTGCATTTTAGGAGATTTGATTGTTCTCGAGGCTTTATAGATCCGAAGTAAAAATAGATTTAGGTTGTGTAAATTTATGTAGATGTTCTATGCTTAATGCAACTTTACTTTTCACCACAGCAATCACATAAACAATCAAGTAAAACGCTGATAGAACATATCAGTGGATCTATAGAAGACAAACTAGAAACAGAAAAATGTGGTGGTGCGTTATGGCGGTCAACAGGATGCTTCAACCAGCAAAGTCTCCTTGGTCAGCCAACCCATCATGTGTCACAACAGCCCTCAAAACAGCGACACGGTCAACTCAAAGTCAACCCTAGAAAAGTCAACGCTGCCCCAACGACAGCAACACCAACAACAACGACAACAATGGCAGCAACACCAGCAACAACGACAGCAACGAAAACAACAACGTCTTCGTCCTTATTTCCCACGTGTGAACAGAAACTACCTCCAAGGAGCTCGTACTAAATCAAAGGAGGAGATGATGTGTGAGGATGGGATGAGCGAAATGTCCTCCAACGTTGAATCTATTTATATCAATCACTGAGGTGTGTGACACATTTGCTGGGGGTGTAAAACCTTAAGGCCGACTTGCATATATTTGAAATTATTAAAAATAAATTCAAAATAAATGTTTTGCTCATCGGATTAAGATCAATCTTACACCTCTCCGAAAGAGGAACCCAATAAAAATATTGGTATCTTCATCTGAGCATCACAACATGGAGTTTGGACCTAGTTGTCCAATTTTAACACTCCCTATTAACTAGGGAGAACTCTATCCACCTGTGCAATCAAACATCGTGTGTCATCCCGCCGTAACTTGCTTTGCTGGCCTCTTTATTTCAGAACAGTAATGGGTTAGTCACAAAGACCTCATTCCTGGCTGACAGATTCAGCCTAGAGGTCTGAAACCTCTATAGGACTCACAAAGAGTCTCATACCAACCCGAAGTTGGTTTATCTGACCCGAAGTCAGTAGGAGGTCCGAAACCTCACTTAGACTCAAGAGAGTCATATATACGAACTCAAAGTTAGTCTCACTGACCCGAAGTTAGTTGGAGGTCCGAAACCTCACATGGACTCAAAGAGTCACATGCCAACCCGAAGTTGGTTCACCTGACCCGAAGTCAGTAGGAGGTCTGAAACCTCACTAGACTTGATCCCAGATCAAGTGGTTGGACACATGTCATCCTAGATAGAGAGTACGGAAATCTCTTATGCGTCCATCAATCTTTGCTACTAGTCTCTAGCTTTTCCCACCTCATTGGCCAAATGAGAGGTACTTCCCATGAGTCTGGAACTCAAATGGGTAGGATGCATACGAGGCACAAATCATGAGGGGCGAACCAACTCAATCATCACGGTGGGCCCCAAGCACACCAACAAGGTTCGGCAAGCCTAGCCCTGTGGTTCCTTATAGCTCCAAGAAGCTATCCCCAAAGCCCCCCAGAGCTCCCAGAGCTCATTATCCAACAGGACCCTCAGAATAGGGTCATTCCACGATTCCAAGATTCTCACGGAAGGTTAGGAACATGACCTTCCCCAAGGGCATAGTGAGAATATCTGCGACCTGCTTATCAGTTCCTATGATCGAGCCTTACGGCGCCTCGCTGTACCATATCTCGGATAAAGTGGTACCAACCATCAACATGCTTGGATCGATCGTGGAACACGAGATTTTATGACAAACGAATCCCCCTCTAGTTATCACAAAGGATAACGATGGCATCTAGCACATGCTCGAACAGCTCACTGAAGAGCTTTCACAACCAAGTGACTTCACAACAGGCCATACATGTTACAATATATTTGGCCTCAGCGGTGCTCAAGCCTACCAACTTCAGTTTTCTGCCCGAAGCAGATCTACGTGTGAAGTAGCATCCATATGTGCTCTTGCGATCCACCACATTGCCAGCCCAATCGGCATCAGTATAACCAAGGAGTGTCATGCTCCTGGCAGTGCATCTCAACCCAAGGTCTATCGTGCCCCAGAGATATCTCAAGAGTTTCTTGGCACCAAACCAGTGAATGTTATGATCAACCATGTGTTGACTCAAATTATTCACTGCAAAACATACGTCTGGACGGGTGTTCACTAAGAACATTAGGGCCCCTACGAGTTGACGATACTCAGTAGGATTTGTCAATACGGGCCCAACAGCGTTGCCACTCAACTTCTTAAAGTTGAGCTCCATTGGTGTCGACCCGGACTTATAGTCCACCATACTGAATCTTTCCAGAAGCTTCACAATGTATTTTCCTTGAGAAAGGAAAATCTTTCCAGGTCTCTGCCAGACCTCCAGAACTAGGAAATAGTGCATCAGTCCTAGGTCCTTCATCTCGAACTCAGCAGCGAGCTCCCTCTTGCATTGATGAATGAGAGGGTTAGCACTTGTCAGGAAGAGGTCATCCACACACAGCACCAGAATGAGAGGCTTCCCTTTGACAACCTAGAAGTAAAGGTTCGGATCAGCATTACTTCGAGTGAAGCCCAGCTTCATCAAGTAGCTATCTATCATCTCGTACCAAGCTCTGGGTGCTTCCTTCAACCCATAGAGGGCTTTCTTCAACCTGCAGACATGGGTGTCCCAATCTTGGACTTTGAACCCCGGAGGTTGCTCCACATATACCTCTTCCTTTATCGCACCATGCAGAAATGCGGTCTTCACATCCATCTGATGAAGACTTCATCCTTGCGTAGCAGCAAGGGCTATAACAGATCGAATGGTGGTGTATCGGGCCACAGGTGCAAATATGTCATCATAATCTATGCCTTCCTTTTGAGAGAAGCCACGGGCAACGAATCTTGCCTTGAATTTTTCAGCACTTCCATCAGATCCATGCTTGATCTTGTAGAGCCATTTCAAGGTGACAACTGCTTTGTCCTTCGATCTTGGAACCACATCCCAGACATCATTCTTCATAATGGACTCATACTCTTCATGCATAGCATTCTTCCAGACTGGATGCTTTACGACTTCTTCAAAGGATCCAGGCTCAGATTGTACAATAGTACTCATGGCTGCTAGATACCCTTGGGATCTACTCGACTTATTTCTTTCATGGAATGTCCCCCTTTTTTTGTGCTGCATGTCCCTCAGCATCCTCGAGAGTGTCCCTGAGCCATGATGGTCTCTTTCCCAGTGAAGGAGGTGAATCGATAGGGTCCATCGGTCCTTTAACATCAGGCATTGTTTCATCCTTCGGTTCCTCTTGATTTCCAGGCTTGCCTCATGACCTTCCTCAGATTTCGAAAGATTGACTACTTTCCTCAGGGAAGTATCTTCATCAAAGGTGACATCGTGGCATATCTCCACTTGCCTTTGACCAGGCACATAGAATCTATAGGCCTTCGAAGTTTCGTTGTAGCCCACAAACATTGTGGTCTCCCTCTTGATGCTAGCTCCTCTGCAAAAGTTCTTAAACTCGATTGTCTCATATTCAGTGCCATTATTGGTCTGTCGGATAGCATCTCATGTCATTGCTCCCAGTGGACTTCCTCCAACCTGGTAGAGTGTATCAATTCTAGATCCAAATGTGATAACTTCCTTGAAGCTCTTCTTCCACATGTGCACCTTTCCATCAGTGAATGCCACATTGAAACCTTTGTCTTCCATGGCTGATATAGACACGAGGTTCTTCTTCAAATTAGGTACATAGAGTACATCCTGTAAGTGGAGGACTTGACCTTGAGACAAGTGGAGGGTCATAGTCCATGTCCCTTTCACGGGATATGTGGCATTATATCCAAGGATAATTTCCAGATTAGTATCCTTCTCAACCATATCAGAAAGTGCTTCTTTAAACCCAATGATGTGCCTTGAAGCACCACTATCTATCAACCAGACATCCATAGTGTCGGGTGGAGATGCAGCAGAGAGGGCAGATACAAGAATGAATTCATTTCTTTTATCAACAACATTTGATTCCTCATACCTGGAATTTCTTGACCTTTTGAAAGGTTGATCATTTCCGCCGAAGGGAGCCTTTAACGTGCATCTATTATGAAATGCACAAGCAATTCCATTATGAAATAATATCATCCCCATGCATGATTCCATGGGTTCTATGCCATTATTTATAGAAAACAAGAAATTGTTTTGATCCTAGTTTCGGATCGGAATGGTTCTCAACATCCTTCCTATGCCCCCATTCGCCCTTTGGGCATTTTCCTTCCTCCTAAATGGCCATTGAGGCTCTATTTTTACTACTGGGGGGGAATTTTTATGATGGAGAACTTTCCCTGGAACTTGTTGTTCCTTTGATTTCCATCCCTCTGGTTGTTGTTGTTGTCATCACCATCGGGAGAATCCTTCTTGAAAGGACATTCTCTAGCATAGTGACCAGGCCTATGACAAGTGAAGCACTTGCCCTTCTTTTCTTGAGCCCCTGCTTTTCCTTTATTCTTTGGGCCACCAGAGTTCTTTCTAGAATGAGCAGTGTATGCAACATTTCCATACTCCTTCATTCTTGATTCTTCTTGAACGCATCTTGACAGTACTTCGTCAAAGTCAGGTATCACATTATTATTTAGAATGGTAGTGTTGAACACATGCCATTCAGATGAGAGCCCTCCAAGTGCGGTGAGTACCATCTCTCGATCAGCTATTGTCTCCCCAATAGCCAGCAGATTGTTCCTGATCTCGATTAGCTTCAAAAAGTATGATTGGACAGACTCATCCATGCGCTTCTTCAGATTCTTGAAGAATAGTACTTGATTTGCATTGTTGGCCTTGAACATGAGGATCAACTTATCATACATCTCTTTGGATGTGCCCAACTCAGAGATGTAGGCCACCAAACTTTTATTAATGGATTCCCTGATCATCAACTTTGCTTTGATCTCCCCCTTCTTGTACTTTGTTTTGGCAGCAGCAGTAGTAGTGGATGGAGGTTCTTGGATTTTACCCTGCACATAGTCCATGACATCTTGGTCTTCCAATTTGAGATCCAATATCATCTTCCAAGCATGGAAGTCATCCTTCCTAGTCAATTTGTCATCCTCCTGGAAGCCATAGTTTGTGGAACCCATTTTCCTCTTCAATGATTGCAACAAATAGGGCTTGTCTTCACCTCAGCTCTGATACCATGTAAATTTATGTAGATATTCTATGCTTGATGCAACTTTACTTTTCACCACAGCAATCACATAAACAATCAAGTAAAATGCTGATAGAACATACCAGTGGATCTATATAAGACAAACCAGAAACAGAAAAATGTGGTGGTGTGTTACGACGGTCAACAGGATGCTTCAACCAGCAAAATCTCCTTGGTCAGCCAACTCAACATGTGTCACAACAGCCCTCAAAACAGCCACACGGTCAACTCAAAGTCAACCCCAGAAAAGTCAACGCTGCCCCAACGGCAACAACACCAACAACAACGACAGCAACAACGTCTTCGTCCTTCTTTCCCACGTGTGAACAGAAACTGCCTCCAAGGAGCTTGTACTAAATCAAAGGAGGAGATGATGTGTGAAGATGAGATGAGTGAAATGTCCTCCAACGTTGACTCTATTTATATCAATCACTGAGGTGTGTGACACATTTGCTGGGGGTGTAAAACTTTAAGGCCGACCTACATATTTGAAATTATTAAAAATAAATTCAAAATAAATATTCTGTCGATCGGATTAAGATCAATTTTAGATCAATCTTACACCTCTGCGAAAGAGGAACCCAATAAAAATATTGGTATCTTCATCTGAGCATCACAACATGGAGTTTGGACCTAGTTGTCCAATTTTAACAGGTTGGTTTAATTTCCTCCTTTAAATAGTCTATATTGCACATGAATACCATGGGTCAATATCATTGATTCTCATAAACGTGGAGCTCAAAAACAACTAATAACTTGACCAAGTCAAATTGACCACCTTATATAAATCATTTACATTCTCAAGATAGTTATGTTCAGCATCTTACTACAATGCCCTTAAAATTCCAACCCTAATGTTCATATCTTGTAGCAATGGAAGTAGTTGCAAGTCATCTAAAATAAATCCTAGAGAAGAAGAGAAACATCATTAACCAACATTATATACTTAACATTTAACATGAATAAAATTAACTAAAATTTCTAAACTTTAAAATAAATTTCTACCCAAAAATACACATTTAAAACAATAACTTAAGCTGGTTTAAGGTCAAAGACAAGTAATTTGTGATTTCTTGCAATGTGAGAGTCAAAAGCAAGACAATTACAATAACTAACTACGAGGGTTTAGAGTCAAGCAAGGCCTACCGTGAAGGTTTGTCATGAATAAGCGGTTAAACTACTTATCAGGGGCCTCCTTGTGCCGGTCACCCATCTAGGATGGTATCTTCAACCTGTCCGCCTTGAAATATTATTTTCGTACTGATGTTTTCCAATCTCGATCCTTTTCATGCTCCACATTAAAGTAGGGACTGTTACTCGGCCTCTACCTCACATTTTGGCAGGTCCTATCTTCCCTGGGCACTGGTCAAGTCAAAATAGTATTGTTGTTTTTCTGAGACTGCCTTCCAATTGCCTGTCTTGTAGCAAGTATGTAGGTGGTTTCTCATCTCTCTTTTATTATGCAAGGAATCCTCCCCCTATGTCCCAACTTTCTAACTATTTCTTGCACTAAAACTCCTTCCTCTTTGTAGGACTCTCTTTTCTTTTCTTTTTTTAATTTTTGCTGCGAATTCGACCGTTGTCTATTTTCAGCCCCTCTAGCTTGTAAACAATTTCTTCATTGCATCCAATTCAATGAGATATACACAGTTTCTGTTAGCATGATTTCCTATGAGTACTCACTTTCGATACATGAAGAATGTTATTATATGTGCTTTCACTGTCTCTATCTAACTCTACCTATTTTTAGATAGACATGGCTGTTAAATCTTGCATCCATAAAGCAACCCCGGCATTACCAATGCTTGCACACCGGTCTTACCTTTATCTGGAATAAGGAACTGATTACTTCCCAATCCCAAACCTCTGCCACTTTGCACCTATTTCGTAGTATGAACTGGCTCTTCCACCCTCCTTCCAATCATTTTCTCGTGCATACTTTCCAAGTCAGACTTTGTGTTGAATAATTTCCAATGGTTCGTTCATAACGCTGATTTGCCAATGGCGCATCTTTCATATAAGAGATAAGAGATCGATCAATTGAACTAATCTTTGGGACTCTGTAGTACCTATAAATATCGTTATATAAATTTTGTAATATTTTTATGAAAAGGAGGACATCCTCTATATGGCTGCTTGGAAGCGCGAGTGAAAGCAAAAAGTAAGAGCTGGGAGGGACATTTTCAAACGCTAATTTTATATAATATATATTTTTATATATTTTGATGCATATATGTCAACAAAAGCATGTAGAATGATAAATTAGTGATAAAAGACATAAAAATATGGGTTAAACCATATAAAATTATTCATCTAGTAGTTATATAATCTTCATCAACCACATATCTATAAATTACAAGTTCTCATTTATATAGTATGTAAGGGTGCACATAACCAAAATAACATGGATTGCCATCTCTGAACTGAAAATACATCAACAAATAGGCTCTAGATGGCTTCTAGCATCCAAAAAAATCATGCTACAATAAATACCTACATATCATCAAAATCATTGCCTATCTTGGGATCTTTGTCATTAATATCACCCTCTAAGCATTAACATAAGATAGAAAAAACTTAACATGTCAAGTCAATATTTTGTTTGAGTGATGGGTGCATTTCTAATAAGGTCATGATAAAGGAGTTTGACAACAAATGTCACTAACATCAAGGTACATAGAGAGTTGGGTGCTCTTGATTAAATATGAGTTCCATACCCTAGTATATGACAAAATCCAATGGAAACATTGCAATCCCTCTAATCTTGAAACACAGTAATACTGATAAATTTGATGGATTTTGAGTTTGATCTAAAATTCTTGAGTCATGAGTGATTGGAGACTTCCACAGTTATTCATATTGACATAGAGTCATTTCATGGTAATGGTGAGTGTCACTTTTACTTGAAAGAATTTGACATTACCATGAATTGCATATCAGTATTAGGGCATAGGCTTTAATATTAGGCTGCCCCACTCAAAAAATCTTATTTATTTGAAAGAAAAAAAATCATTTTGAACTTATTGACTATTTTTTTGCCATAAAACTTAAGGAGCGAATTTATTTATTTATTTATTTTAGATTTTTATTATATGATAACATTGTTTAAATGTTTTATTTTTCATTTTTTTATCAAATATATATATATTTTAATAATTTTATTTTAAAATTGCTAAAAATTGTTGAAATTTTAAATTTGAGTTATTAAATTTATACAATCCCAATCTCATTTTTAGAAAATTAAATCCATTTATATATTCAAACCTACCATTTAATTAAAATTGCCTTCCAATAAAAAAAAATATATTTAAAATTCATAATTACTCTCCTGAGGCCTTCCTCTGTTCTCATGAATCTACCTATCTGTTTTGTCTATGTATAAACAAAATAGTGCTAGGCTAGAGTTAGTATCTTTTTTTTAATCTCCAACCATCACTATTGACCTTCTGGATGATCCTCCTCGGATCTTGATCGTGATCTTAACCTACTCGTATCCGTTGTGCACTGTAGCAGTCTATTCTCTCGACACCCCAGCTCCATGAGTTATTCCATTTGTTTCTTTGAAGAAAATGTCAATGAAGTAGCACTACACATTTTCCTCTTGGCATTCCAAGTCTTTTCTGAATTTCTATCCTATCTTACTATTAGGCAATGGTCTAACTGTGAAATTATTGGACCAAAAAATTCTCTCTTACACCCACATACTGATTTTCCTTTCCATGATCTCCTGATCAGCTTAGTAAAAATGGAGCTAATCATGATGTTCTAGTAGTTTCTTGGATCATTCTTCTTCCCCTTTGTGGCCAAGGATGATGAAGCTTGTCCTCCAATCTTTGGAATATCTATCATATGTCTGTGTTAGGCAATGGTCAACTGTGGAATGCTTGGGTATTGCCCTATAGCCTACTTCTCCTTCTCTTATGCTCACTAATTTTCCTCTCCATGATCCCTTATTAACAAAGCAAAAATAGAACTAATCATGATATTCCAGTGGTGTCCTGTATCATTCCTCTGCCCCCTTTGTGGTGCGGGATGATGAGCAGCGGGATGATGAAGCTCATCATCCAATCTTCTGTAAAGCCCTCTGAAACCATTTGGTTAAGCAAATATGTGGTGTGATGGCATTCTAGGCCCATGTCAGCAGCTATGCTTGCAAACCATATATGTTATTTGCTATGCTGGAAGTTAGCATTTTGATTCCCTCTATTACATCATTTTTCATGAAGGCTTCCCCCAGAGTGTTGATTGTCAAGGGATCAGATTCTTGGAGTGCAGATCTTTTTAATAGTGAAAATTTATGAAGATATTTGGACCATGGGGATTTGGGATTTGGTCTCTATCAATGTTTAATAGTTTAATGGATCGAGGTTAAAATAGACCTAAATCAATTTATATTTATTTTATTTTCATTAATGAATGTCAAAGTCGTTCTCATATCCTGTTTGATAAATCGTTATCTTCATAATCACCTCAAAATTTATTTTCCCCATTTATTATTATTGATCAACATTGTTGCAATTTCCATTTCTTCATATGAAAATTCTTGCAATGGGAGTCCATGTTTTAACCATCATTAATCTTGTGATATGGATGATGTGGATCAACATACCCTTGTAAAAGAAACACACCTGTATAAGCCTTCCATGTTTTAACCATCATTAATCTTGTGATATGGATGATGTGGATCAACATACCCTTGTAAAAGAAACACACCTGTATAAGCCTTCCATCTGATTGTCTGGATCTAAAGAACCATAGATGAATTTAATCTATGCCACAATAAAAGTAAGTAGTGAAGTATTTACTACTAGTGGTAACAGTTGTACAACATATTGTGACGTTGACATTTGTGTATAACTCCAATACTTGAGGTTACATTCTGTATTTGTATTGCATCCAGTAATTGATTCACTTGGCCTGGATTTATTATTTTGCATTTGACCCACACAGCTATTGAGAGTACCTAATGTAGACACCTCTGCCACCCTTGTCATTGTTGTGTAATAATTACCAGGGTTCTTTCTGCTATGGACGTTTATCTCCGGCTTCAAAACCTGTAGCCAAATCCCTATATTGATTTTTGAATGATATTTATCAATTCCTTGATGGATATATAGAGAGGTATTACCCTCCACTACAGTGTAGCAATTCCTAAACAAAATCATGGTATTGTCTTCTTATCTTAAAGTTCTGAAATGAATACTGCCTCTTTAACTAGGAAGCTTGTTTTTTCAAGAATCATAACACGTGTTTTTGTTTTACTAGAGCCAATACAACCTATTAACTGCCAAGAAGCCCTCAATGAATATTATCATTATTATTATGATTGTTTTAACGTAAATCTCATGAACGTACAGAGATACCGTTTCCTATGTTTGTTGAATTATTTGTTTATGCCTTGCAGATATGCTGGTGTGTGGATAATATCTCGTTGTGGCATACTGCTAAGAAGAGGCTACCGTGTAGATTACTGGGTTCGTTGTATCAGCGTGCTTGTTGGCTTTGGAGCAGTAGCTCGGATGATTGCTTTTAGCTGTTTGATTTCCCTCAATCGAAAAAGACAAAGGTGATTTGTAAATCAATTTGAGGATAAAGGTGATGTGTAAATCAAGGAGAAAGGTGATTTGTAAATCAAATTAATGGGAAAAAGGGACAAAGGTGATTTCTAAATTGAATTAATACAAAAAAGGTTGTATAGGTTTATTATTTATTTTTTAAAATATAATTTTATTCATTTAAATTTAATTTTAAGATATATATATTTTTTAAATGCACGATTTAGTTTAAGTGATGGGGAGAAATTATTGTTATCTTTTCTATCTAAATTTAATTCTTGCCAGTGATATGTTACACTTTTAATGAATATATTGTTGTAATAACTTTAAACCTTGTATCAACAAAATCTCAATTTTTTTTTGTAGAATCTAATTTCCGAAATAAAAAGAAGTTCCTATGAGTATAAGGAAAATTTCCTTAAAATATTTAAAAAATTCTATATAATGTAAATTGTCATTTATAAATAATAAATACATGGAAGGATTATGATTTTTTTAGCTGATGTTGTCTATTATTTATATGATTCTTAGTATTGTTTTGATTAAGTAGAAAATTTTGAGATATGTTTGTAAATAAAGGAGAGGAACTCATATCTTTATATGGAAGAAAGAGAATTTTGAAATATGCTTTTAAACAAAATGGATTACATAGCAGTATAGTCTATACATTTTTGGTAGTTACCAGATTAGTTGTTCATGTCAATTCAATACTTGAAATTTAAGTTGAATCATATTATTACCATATGACCTAATCCATTTATTGTATACACATAACATTAAAATTAAAAAGAGTTCTATGTATGTACAAGAAGTATGTTGAGAGAGGAATATGGGGATGTAGACATCTACACTTCGGCACCTTCTTGCTTAAAAAATGATACTATACAAAAAACAATATTCATTTATTTGTAGTTTTACTTGGAAATATTTGCATCTATGTGGAAATTGGAAAAACTTCCACAGGTAAAGATTACGTAGAAAAGTTGCACAAAAATAAGGCGGAACCTGCCCAAAAAAAACCCTTGCACTGACCATCATCTACACTTCGAACTAAAATGCTTGGAGCTATGGTTAAGACCACCAACTGCTAGAACTTCACATGAGTGAAGGCACAATGGATAGGCTGAGCCCATGAGATATAACTCAGAGCAGAACGTAGGATGTTCAGAATATCGATGAGCTAAAGGACAATCAGCATGGCATAAGAGTTATGTATTAAAATTTACCACACATCTTAAAAAAAATATCTGAAAGTTCCAGACATATTAGGACGGCATAACCAATGAAGGAAATGGAGTCCTCGAATCATAAATTTCGGCTTTAGTGAAAGCATCTCGTTCCATCAGCCACACAAAATAATTTGTATAGGATAACCACTCAAGTTTACATTTGAATTTTTAATCGATAAGAATTTGATTTAATAAAATTTGAAAAAGTAAAGAATTGATAAGAACTTGATTTCTGTGGTCTAATTTTTTTTTTATAAGTTTGTGGACCTATTGTAGTTGAATGAGACTACAGAAACGACTTAACTTGATCGTGTTACCTTACGCACCTAAAATCAATC
The DNA here is from genome assembly GCA_034641835.2 of Pinus albicaulis. Lineage (NCBI taxonomy): Eukaryota > Viridiplantae > Streptophyta > Pinopsida > Pinales > Pinaceae > Pinus > Pinus albicaulis. The sequence continues at coordinate 272,332,200 of CM076569.1, read as the reverse complement.
TCCGATTCAGGAGGATTATTGCTTATCTTCTATCTATTCAGGTACATTATAAATTAATATTATAATTTCTTTTAAACCTAAAAACCATTGAAATATGTTATTAGAATTATTTATCTACTCCATTTTATTATGTCACAACAAAAAAACATTTCACATCACTATTGCGATCATATGTCAAGATGCTTTTTCTTTTGAAGTTATTTAAAATCAATATTACACTTTAAAATATAATATATGTTTACGCATACAATCCTCTAACACCTCATAATTTTTGCAAATAAGAAATTATTACGTCTGTCGCAGTGTTTTACATAACAACTTGTTAGTCCCTTCTCTAACTGGACATTGATGGACACTCATGAATACTTTTCCAATAGAAAATACCAGATTTTGGTAATTTATGTGTTTTCTCCCAAGAGAAGGGTGTCGATGAGGTCTTCTCGTTCGGGCCTGCACAAACGCTGTTCAGACCTAGGTCTCATTCAAGTCTCGCACAATGTTGTTTGGGCCTGGGTCTCTTTCTGGCCATGCACAATTTTGTTTGGGCCTGTACTCCACCCTAACCATAATTAATTAATTATATTCCACCTCGTCCACCATATCTTTTTAGGAAAAACGAAATAAAACCATTATTACAAATAATTCATATACCTGGGTTGTTAGGCACTCCTAAACATTATATATATATATGAAGGCATTTAGGGAGGCCATAATTCGGCCTCATTGACTAGTATTTTGGGGTGACTTTTTTTTTTCTTCCAAAAATCTGTGTATAGTGTTTAAATCATTTTTTTCATGGTAGAAATGGATTCAGCACCGTCAATAACCTCGTGGCACCCAAAATCTTGAAGCTTGACAAGATTTTCAAAAAATTCTATGGGATTTTCTCAAAATCTTACTAGAATTCCTATTGTTTTCAGGGCAAAATTGTGGCCCATTAAAAATATGTAGATAATTAATGGTTAACATTAATGTTTCTAATCAATTGTAAGCAACTTGCTTCTACTGTTACAGAGTAAGCTAACTAGTCAACTAGAACGCCCTTTGGTTTTTGCGTCGTCTAGTCGCCAACGAGACTACTCCAGCCAATCCCTGTCAAGTCTCCATGGGTCATCCATCTGTCTCCCTCTCCCAAACGCTCTCTTTTTCTCACCGCTGGCATGATAGGATGTCTTTCTACCACTGACTGTTTGTTCCGTTGAGGTCTCCTCAACTCGACTCTGTTGCTATCTTCCACTGTTTGCCAACATCTGACATCCATCCACCATCGTCTATGGATCTACCGTGCCATGATTCATCCAATTCAATTTGAAATTTGAAAGTGGCAGGATTGCAAGTCGAATTTATTTCGAATTATTGATCCATTTGACTGAAGAATGCTTGTGAGTGAGGCGTAGTGGGAGGAAATTTGAGACCTGAATCTCTATATCTACATCTGTGTAAGATCTGGGCGTTTTGTTTTCTTTGGAATGGAATTGGAGATGTGGATCATCATTTGAATATGTTGGAAGGCTTTTGTGTGAAATATTTGTAGATGTTGAATGTGTTCTCTCCTTCTGAATCCATCTCTTCTCCAACTTTTGTATCTTAATCCACATATAAAACTACCTCTACCCATTCAAAGTACCCACCAGAAGGCGAGATAAGAGATTTCTGCCATACGAAAAAGAAGGCATTTTCGCCAAACCAGAGGGGATTACTTACCGCCAGATCGAAATGAGGGAGGAAGTATGGCTCCTGTAATGATTGTTGGTTCTGACTGTATCGCTTTGACTGGTTATATCTATGACTAGCTATGACAGGTGCTTATGGTCTTTGTATGTGAAGGGCATTGGTCCTAATGAAATCAACCCGGACATGAGGTCTTTACCTGGAATTCGGCATGTGGTGAGAGGCCACCTTGCATTCTCTTTTTCAAATGGGAATTTGATGGCAAGCTTATGCGTCCATTGGACCATTGGAAAAAGGTGGAAGTTGTAACATTTTTCTTCTAATGGAGTTTATTTCTAAATTCACACATTATTTCATTGATTTAGTTTTCTACGTTATGGTCATAGCACAAAAAAATTGATATTTTTAAAATTATAAATTTGATGCATTGCAAAATTTAATGTCTCAAAAGATTTTGAGAAAACTAAATCATAGCATAGGAAACTAATCATAGATTAGACCTTGCAAGCTCTGTTCAATAAATCGACTTAAATTTTATCTTCCCCAGATTAACTGATGAATGAAATAATGTGTGAATTGAATTTAGACACAACTGTGTGTGGGATAGATTGATGATATTGGTGCTAGTGCGATTTAGATCGGTATCAAAATCTGGTTAGATAGAGTGATATTTTGTAGTAAAATTTTAATTGTTAGGAAAAGTTAAATTAACACTAGTGTTAATTTAAACAATGTGAAAAATTAAACAAAGAAATTATGCTAAAGTTGTATATCAAAATAGAAAATTGTGAACTTGCCAAGCGATCCACATACTTATTCAAATTTGAATGCAAGGTGAAATTTATTTGAACCATTTTTAAAATACTTTTTGAGTCCACTAATGAATGTGTTTTTGGAACATTATGTTGCTAAGACTAATATCCTAATTTGGGGATTTGCTATAGTTAGCAGACAAGTTTAAAACATATTATGGTTCTACCCATATAAGAAATTTTGCTACTTTAACCAAAAATGGTGAGTTTTCTAAAAGTGCAGACATCAAACATTTTTAGGGAACCTTGGCCCAATGTGAACGTTGTTGTGCAAAGAGTTTGATCAACTATGTAATGTAACAATGTTGTCGAAGGACCTAGTATGTTGTTGTTTAAAGAGTTGTTGCAATACAGTATTAGTTGTTCGTTGTTGAAACTACGTTGCGGCTACTGCTTGTTATAGTGGTGGAAACTCTCTTGTACTTCCGCAACTCTGTTGTTTGTTGTTGAAACTACGTTATGACAACTCACTTGCGACAACTCTCTTGTCCTTTGCGGCAACTCCTTTTTAGTTTGTTTTAGCATTGTTGCTAAAACAAAGTATTGTATATAAAATTAATATTTATAAAAGCTCTTTATAACAGATGTATACAAACTCTTTTTAATTATTTTAATATAAAATATGTATAAAATTTTATGAGGACTTTAGAAAATGTTATATATATATATATATATATATAAACATAATTGGCTACTATTTGTATTCAAAAAATAGAGGGGAGACAAAGCTCCATTGTTACAAGATGTGATACATGAAGAGAATGAAGGGTGTGGCAACAGCAAATAGCTACAACCCTTTTGCTTCTAGTTTTCCTAAATATCTGAAAAACAGAGATTGCATAAATACGAACAAACTGGAATAGGAGTAAGGAGAATTTGCATGCCATGCTTAATCTATATTTATATGGCTAATCTGTCGCACAGTGGAGTCTTCAAGATTGGCTTCAGCGCCCACATTTCTCAGATTTGTAGAGCTAGAACTTGGAGCACTATTCTTATCCAACATATATTTCAGGATTTTGATGGACTCTTCAGCATGACCGCATCTGTTCAAAAGCTCGTTGAATTGTTCCTGGAGTGAGGAGACCCTGTGGAGGAAAAATTTGAGATCAACTTCATGTTTCTCGTCAGCCATCTTAGCCTGAGATTGAAGTTTAGTGTCCAGGATCTTCTGATGGGCTCGAATCTGTTCCAGTTCTGCTTGGAGGTCTGCACAATGCAGGCAGTCCTCACTACGTGCCATTCTGGGGAGAAAATGAAAATCTTCAATACTTAAACTCTACAATCAGGTGAAAGGATGAACCGTGTGCTGCTTCAGGATGCTGAGCTCGAAAAAAAGGTAGTCAGAAACTGAAAGAGAGTCACAGAAACAAATTAAGAGGGCCGACGCTGAGGAGGGCAGGCTGTGGTCAAGGCGGATCTCCAAAGAACGCCTGGGATGGCAGAGGGAAATGTCGATCCAAAACTCTACAGAGGGGCAGCGCGAAGGGGGAAAGAATGGTGATCTCCAAGGAGGGAGGTTGGCTTGATAAATAGGGAGGACCGAGCATAAAGGGCGGGACGAAGCAAAGAAAGAGTCATGAGGAGGGTGAGGGAGATTGTGCGAAATATTCCAACGAGGACAAAATCCCCTGCAGGAGATATCAAAAGTGAATTGTGCAATTTCATGGCAGATGAGCTTGATATTCGAGATCATTGCAGAAAATACATCCAATGGTTCGGGTACATGCTATGTTGGCACGGAGATCCGCCTCCTTATTGAGGTTGTGGAGTATGTGGAAGAATCTAGTCTCCTTCATCTGAAAAACAAGAGATTGGCACCTGTTAGTGGTCTGATGGAGCGCCACATTGGATGTCGAACGATTGTGAATCATCATACTAATAATAATAGTCGAATCTCCAAAGATCATGGCATTGCTTATGCCGAGCTTTTGCAATTGGATTATACCTTGAAGCAAGGCGAGAGCTTCCGCCTTATTGTTAGAAAGAGGACCTAGTCCCCATTCATAAGATGAAATAATTACACCTGCTTCATTACGGATGATGCCTCCAGCCCCAGCCACTCCCGGATTGAACTTAGAAGCCCCATCAAAGAATAGGGAAGGTTTGTTACAACTTTTTAACAAAATGACAAACTCCTCCTCATTCATTCAAATTTTCCAACTGTTATCAGAATTATGCCACTGATTAGTTATGGTGCTACTGCTATTGACGCTATTGTTTTTGTCCGAAATATAGCCAATAAAGTTTCGTTCTTCCACACATAGGTCTTTATAATCCTTTCTTTTTTTTTAATCTTGGCTGAAATTGCTTCAAGTGTGAGGCTCCAAGATTTGCTACATAGCATTCCGAAGGAGGGTTCTTTGTCTTTAAAGACCTTTCAATTCCGAGCCAGCCATATATTCCAAAGAGTTGAATAGGGAAGGGTGTCCCAAACTCTTTTGGCTATGCTGTTCTTCTTTCGTTTCCAGGGATAACTTCTTCTCCATGAATGCAAGGCTTCAACAATGGTGTTATGTGAATCCCATGAAGGTTGAAAATTTTGAATGAGCTCCTTCCAGCAGCGAAAGGCAAAGGGGTATTCAATAAATAGATGTTGAATAGTTTCTTCTGCAGCTTGACAAATTGGGCATCTTGAGGGTCCAATCACGCCTCATTTTTTTAGATTATCAGAGGTTAAGATTTTCCCTTTTAACAAAGTCCATATAAAGAATTTGATCTTAGGGAGGGCCTCGGATCTCCAGGCTGCCTTCCAGTTTGACCATATAGGCATGGGATAGTCAATATTGCAGAGGTATTGATAAGCAGCTTTTATAGTGTAAGTTGATCCAGAAGGATCCCAACGGAATTCATCCTCACTGTTTTTTTAATAGGAGCAATTCCATGGATATTAGCTTGAAGGGCTCCGGGACTCGCATCTAGATGAGCAGGAACTTCTGGGAAGTGCCATCCAGTCCATAGTAGAGATTGAGCATCCCAATTAGAGATCTGGTTTAAATAATGCAGGCCCATGTTACTGAAGAAGGATAAGATTTGGTGAGTTTCAGGTTTGTTGTTGATGGGGAGTTGTCCCATAATTCAATCCTTCCCAATGCTAATGTTGTTACTGCCCATGGGTACTTTGGAAACATTTTGAGCTAAGAATGGAATTGCTTTTTTGCATAGCCCCTAAATTTTGGAGCAAGATCTGTTGGGGATATCTTGGTCAAGGAGTTGCTACCTAAAAGAGTTGAGGTATTTTATTTCGAAGACACTCTTCCACCAAGCTGGCTTGCCACTAATGAGTCTGCAAACTATCTTACCTCCAAAGGCAGTATTTAGGAGTTTGGGAGATCAGACTCCCAATCCACTATGTTCCTGATCTTGTATGACCTGTCTCCAATTTATGAGGTTGTATTTATTTTTGTCACTTTTCCCCCCTTGCCAAAGGAAGTGTCGAATGATGGCTTCCATTTTATGATGGAAGATGGCAGGCGCCTGGAGAAGGGTGAATTGGTATAAAGGCAAAGAAGAGAGACCAGATTTGAGGAGGATAAGGTGGCCTGCTGGATTCAACCACGAGGAACCCCATTGCTGCACTTTTCTTTTCATTTTGTCGATGGTAATGTTCCATACTTCTGCCTTCAAGGAACCAATACTCACAGGCATACCCAGATAAGAAAAATGCCCCCAGTCTAATTTGCAAGGGACCCCAAATATGTTAGAAATACTGTGAATAGTTTGAGCAGAAGCATTCCAACCATAGATACAACTTTTAAGATGATTAATCATACCTCCAGAGTATCTCATGAATTTGTCCAAGATTGTTTTAAATCGCTGGGCTATGATCTTGGAGGCTCCGAGGTCCCATAAGAAGAGTGTCGTCTGCAAATTGAGAATGATTCATGTTTTTTACTCAGTTGCCAAATTTGATGCCGGTTATAAGCCCTACCCAACGCTTTTGGTCCAAAGCCTTGCTGAATGATTCAGCCATCAAAATGAAGAGATAAGGAGATAGAGGGCAACCTTGTATTAAACCTCAAGAGGATTGAAATGAAGGGGCTGGTCTACCATTGACGAGGGGAGATATCCAAGGCCCAAAAATGCAAGCTTTAACAAAATCAAGAAAGATTGGATTGAACCCCATTTTTTTAAGGATAGCAAGGAGGAAGGAATGTCTAACCCTATCAAAAGCATTGGCAAGATCAAGCTTTAAAATAAAGCCTTTTTCTTTACGAGAGACGCTAGAGTGTATTTCCTCTTGAACAAGGAGGATGGAATAGTTATTTGTCTGTTAGACATGAAGCCTCCTTGATTTTCAGAGATGAAGATGCGCTTTAAGGTGGATGGCTAGAATTTTGGTCAAGATCTTGTTAGAGGAGTTGCAAAGAGAAATAGGCCGAAATCTAGAGAAGGACGAGGGTCGATTTTCTTTGGGAATGAGGGCGAGGTGGGTGGCATTGGTGTAGCCTCCGATTTTTCTCTTGCGCTAGATCCATTGTTATCATTTTGACCAGATATTTTTTAATTGTGTCCCAATAAGCCCTGTAAAAACTAATATAAAAACCATTAGGACCCGGTGCTTTGTCCGGATGCAGGGTCCAGATTGCACTTTGGATCTCCTCCTCTTCGATTTTTCTGTTGAGAATATTATTCATTTCCTCATTGACCGTGGTGGGAAGATGTTGGAGGAACTCTGAGTAGTCTTCGATGCCTCTCGTCTCAGTAAGAAGATCCTTAAAGTGCTAAGTGGCAGCTTTTTTAATTGTTTCTTGGTCGGTTTGGAGATGTCCTACCGCATCTATAATGGAAGTGATATTATTCTTTGCTTTCCTAACAGTGGCCTGTTTGTGAAAGAAGGCAGAGTTCTTGTCACCTCCCTGCAGCCACAACTGCCTCGATTTTATGCGCCATTTTTGCTCCTCCTCTCTATTGGCGTGGTAGAGCTGGCAATAGAGATCGCTTTCTTGATCACGATGCTCTTGAATAAGCCCAACTGCTTCAATTTTGCTGTGGAACTCTTCCAATTTGTGCTTTATATCAGATTGGATCCGCTCTGGTTCTTTATAATGGTATTTCGCCCACTCTTTCAGAGCTATCTTTTTCTTCTTCAATTCATTTTCCCAAATGAAGGTTGGGGAGCCTTCTATGTGTTGGAACCAAGTATTGTGAACAATCTGATTTGCTTCAGGTATACTGTTCCATAGAGGATTGTATTTGAAAGGGATGGGCCCCACAGAGCGTTGGTCTTCAAAGGTGAGGGTGATAGGATAGTGGTCCGAAGCAGAAAAGGGAAGAACACAGGCAGAGGCTGTAGTGAAGGATGAAAGGAAGGAAACATCAACGAGAATTATGTCTAGCCTCTCCATGATGTTTTCCCTCCCTAGCCTTCGATTGCTCCAAGTGAATTTGCGGTTTTTAGGTGCTATATCCACTAAATCACGCTCCTGCATTATGCCTTCAAGCTGTGTTCTAAAAGGGTCTTGATTGAAACATCCTCCTCTCTTCTCATTGGTGTGGAGGATAAGATTGAAATCTCCTCCAATTAATATGTTACTGTTTTCCTCTTCATCAATATCTATCTTGATGGAATTCCAGCACTATTCCTTATCTCTGTAATGATTTGGGGCATAAACATTGTAGATGGTAATTCTTTTGTGATCTCTGCAGTTCTCTAAAGTAATTTTGACCCAATTCTGATTAATTGTGTTGTCTTTGTGATTCCAAATACTACGATTCCAAAGGGTGAGAAGACCACCCGAAGCGCCTCTTAACTCGGAGAGGAGGCCTTCATACTGCTTTAGCTTATCAATTGTTTCCTTCATTTCTGATCTTCCTTGCTTGGTTTCTTGCAAGAGAAGAATTTATGGCTTTTCATGATTTATCAGATCTCTGAGGGCAGCTATTTTGGAGGGGTGCCCTAATCCCCTGTTGTTCCAAGAGAGGACTTTCATCATTGAGGGGAGGTGTTTCGAAGGGTTTCTCGCCCTCCATGTTCCTTATGAGCCTCCTTGCTACTCTGCCCCAATATGTAGGTTTCTATGGGATTTTGAGTGCCCATTGCTATATCCTTTTGCGCATTTTCATCCCTTTGTTGTTTTGTATATTTCCTTCCTGGGCCTTGTTTTTTTTTAGACTCAAGATTTGCTCCATGCTCCTTCGAAGAGTTTCTAGTTGTTCGGATGGGAGGGGGGTCTTGGGATAAAGAAGGAGGATCCGAGAGGATAGGGGAGGTACGAGGGTTTTCAGGTTGGGTAAGAGGGATGATAAGGGGAGGGTCATCATCGGGAGGAGAGATGGAGGAAAAAGGGTTGGAAGATTCCAAGGTGGTCTTGGGAGGGGGAGAGGGAGAAACAGGGGGCACAGAAGGGTGGAGGGGGGGATCCTGGGAGGAGGAGGCAAGGGGATTAGCCTTGGGAGGAGCTACGGGGGGGTTTGCCTTAGAATGCGAGAAAATCTTCTTCTTTTTAACCATTTCCCATTAAGCATCAAGATCAGAGTTTTCAACATCAATTATTTTAGATCAGCGATTTGCAAAGTGGCCATATTCGTGACATACCTTACATTTGAATGGAATCTGCTATGAAAAATGAGAAATACATGAAAAACAATTGTTGTATATGAGTCCAGTCATCCACTTTGAGCTTGATGGCCTCCGGGAGACCCTTGCCAAGATCTACCTCGACGCAGATCCTGACACAGGCTTGCATATTGTCCCTTGGTTCGCTTCGATCAATAAATTTACCAACGGCATTCCCAATGGCATGGATAGAGTCATCTCCCCAGCAGTGGAGGGGGAGGTGAGGCAGACGAACCCACATTGGAACCGCACTGGGCACATCCATCTCAGGGTCAAAATCCGGCGTCCATTTGTTGAGGTACAAACCTATAGAATCCATGAAGTAGGGGTTGTTTCTGAAGATCAAGTCTTTGTCTTCTTTGGATTCGAAATGGAAAGTAAAATACCCTTTCCCACAAAAGCGGATTGAGATCTTTCCATTAATTTTATCAGACCAGTTTCGCTCTATCCATCTTTGCACCGTCTTCGGAGAGGGCCAGAGCCTGGTAAATTGTCCAATAAGACCCTTTTCGGCAAGGGAGAGAGCAGCCATGCGAGGTAAAGATGGTGGAAGAATGACTTCCTGCATACCATCGAGTTTATTCACAAACTTGGAGATCGCTAGGCGAGGACGCTGAGGCGGCAGAGTTAAAAAGAGCTGAGAAGGCAAGCTGAGCAGTGGCCGCCTTCGGGGAGGATTCCGAAGGGGCCATGCCTAGCAGAAAGGTGAAGAGCAAGGGTTGAAGGCGCAGGTCAGGCGCAGCAGCAGCGCAACCTAGCAGCAAGCTAAGGCGATCCGAAAACAAATGTTATATTATATTTTATAATTCACATTTTTATGATATTTATCATTATCGTTATTTTTTGTTATTAAACTAAAAAATAACATGAAATTTTCATTAAGATTTTTTTAGTCATTTTTGAATTTTAAGCATAATAAAAAATTTACTCATTAAAAAAAATTTGCGTTAAAAAAAAAAAAAAAAAAAAAAAAAAAAAAAAAAAAAAAAATCATTAATAAACTATTAAAAGTGTTAATAGCTTTCTTCAAAATATTGTTATCTTTGTGTTATATTCTTTGTACAATTAGTTCTATGCACATTTGGTGTGTGTTAGGTGCAATTAGGGGCCCCTAACACCCTAATTATGCATAGAAGGGTACAAATATTTCACATTGAATTCTCTTGGCTCCAATGGTCATCCTTCCAAGACAATATTTCCAAATGGTTGTAGGAATCCCCATTAACCAACCACACAATTATGCATCACTTTATAACCAACTAAGATACCTCAAAGCTTTCTTGAAATAGTGGAATTGGGGATATTTTTATTGAAGAAATATTTCACAACACAAACATAACATGTTCAACAAAGAATAATTTCCAACAGGAAAAAGTTCAATTAAAAAGAAATGGCTAGGAGGAAATCCTTTGGAGACAAAAGTAAAGAGTGCATTTGCTAAAGGAGGGGGGGGGGAGAATAATAAATTTTTTCACCACACTATGATATACCATTGATATCACAATCATATCATTCGCATAAAAAATATCTAAGATAATAAATTAGAAGCTCATAAGGATATTGAGAAGGAATTGATCACCTTTTATCACTCCCTCCTCTAAGAGGCATCATTTCCTAGCCATTTATAAATTCGCTTTGCACATCCCCTCCTTGGTCTCTAACGATCAAAATGAATCACCTATTAGAGAAATAACCTTAGCCAAAGTAGAACAAGTGGTAATGGAAATGCTAAGAGGGAAATACCTCACCTAGATAGCTTCACCACTAACTTCTTCCAAGCATGATGTGTAAGACAAAAAAATTGGAAACCAAACTGAACTATATTAACAATTGATCTCAAATAATGATGTACACAATGTACATATAAATACATAATGAAACTGTTGATTCAGTTTTGGGGTATTCTTGGACTCTAATAACCACTCACCCTAACACAAACCTAATATTGAGGATTGGTTGTCTAACATTTCCCCCTTAATCCAAAGGGATGTATCAATGTCCAAGAATGAGAGCTCAAAATGCAAAAATGCATCTCAACCAAGAGCTGAATGTCTCTTAGAAATGGTTTTCAAGGATGACCACAAACCAATGTGAGAGAACTCGAGGTTTCAACCAACACCAACTCTAGAACCTTCATAGCAGTTCTTAGAACAACAAAAAATGTGGTTTTAAGGTGACCACTAACTCTGGAATTATCACAACAGTTCCTCGAACAATTCTGAATCTGGAAGTGCTTGTTCACAAACAACTCATTCAACAAAAACTGAAGTCACTTTGGCTACAACTCATACTCTAACTAGTACAAGTTATGGTTCAAACTCACTTGTCGATCTTTGACTCAGGATCGCTTGACAATTCCTCGAACCTATAGTAGACCATCAACAATTCCCCCCTTGTCGGATACAGGGTCAGAAGTTTAGGTATTCTTCATCACTGCAAGACTGGTCAACACTCTCGAACATATCTTGCGGTATGACCTGTAAATCTTCTTAGTTGTTTTCGACCAATCCTAAGAAGCAATCCATCTGAAGTTACTTTGTTTATCTCTTGCAGTAGTCTTCTTTCTAGAACATTTGTTTGAGTGGTGATTACACTTTCCACAATGCTCACACAGGTGAAGATCAAAACACTGATCTTTCACATGTCCAACTCTATTACACTGTTGACATCGATCAATTTTTTCTGGAACAACACTATCCAGAAATCCAGAACTTTGAAATTGTATAGGTTTAAAAAAAATAGGAATATGAAAAGATACATCCAGGACATCCTTGTTATATCCTAAACCAATGTTATGTGTAATTTCTTCCCACAACCTTATAAAGGTTTTGGGAACGATAGGCTTCACATATGTATGCAAATGACTCTTGCATACACTTGTCTAAACATGACTTTCGGTTGCATCCAAAATTGCTCCTGACGTGACTTCATTACTCTTTGATTCTTGTTTAGAATTATGATTGTCTCGCTGTACTTGAGACTCAATTTAGAGAAATTCAACTATCTCCAATGCATCATGTAAACAAATTCTAATATGAAAAAGACTTATTTTGATGACATTTACACTTCTATTAACACTAGAACTATTGAGATTGTTTAATATTTCCAATACATTTTAAATTTGAGTCATGTGTGTCAGATTCAACCGAAAATGCACCCGTTTTACAAAGTAATTTCAACAAAAAATTATTAGATAATGGCATGCTCAAATAAAAGTGAATTTTCTACAAACAAAATGCCCTCTTGTTATGACAACTTCCAGAATAATATCTTCCCAAATTGTCTTCACAAAGATTTGAACTTGTGACCTTGCGATCTTTAACATACCTAATGAGCTATTCTAACCACAATGCCTTTACTTTCCTTGATTTTATACTCAAAATTTTATAATTTAAACTTCACTTCACATATACATGAACTTGCATAGTCAATTCTTTCATATACCAAGCAGCCAAAATATTCTTCAGACAAATCCTTTTCAAATTTTCAAATATGTGAAGTACTCCTAAAAGAAAATATAAATCCCTTTCTCCTTTTGTTTTAAATAAAAATTGGCTTAGTGATTTGATACGGATTTATGCAAGAACAAAATAATATACAGAAATAAACATAAATACAAAGATGCAGCGGAAATAAAACTTCATTTCATTAATATCAAATAACAGAAATATGCTTAAAAATGAGACATAATGAAAATAAACTAGCTAGGGCCTCGGTAGCTTATCTCTCAGAAGAGATGTGGTGGCTATAGACCTCTAAACTGTGTTACAATGAGGCTCGAAGGCCTATTTATTGTCAAGAAACAATGGAAAACCCTAAACATCCAAAAACCTAACCCTAGGAGATGAAGCGCCAAAACTATGGGCCCCGTTTGGGTAAATTCGTACATCAACTTCCCGGGAACGTAACTTTGGCATATGATCTCCGTTTGACACGCTCAATACCTCGTTAGAAAGATCTATCTGAGGACTACAACTTTTGATGTGAGAAACAGTGGAAGAAATTCCATGTTGCTCCTGGTTTTCCCAAAAAACGTCGTTTAGGGCCTCAAAACGACTCCGGAAGTTCAGGACTCGAAAAACTACTAAAAATAATAAGTTGTGCTGAAACTGAAAAACTAAAAGAACCGATGGTGTGAGTGCAAATGGAATAGGTGGGTGGCCACCAATATCCACCTGGATCATGATTTGATGGTGGGCTCTGAAAACAATCCAATAATCCAATAGAGAATTAGGTTCAAATCTCACTATTTCCCTTTCTCTTCTTCTCTTCAACTTTTAAAACTTATTTCAAATAAAAACAAACTTGTCCTACAATATTTCCACCTTTTTTAACTCCAAGTTAATTAATTTCAGAATTGGCCACTTTTACTTTTACTTTCTCATTTCACCTTTCTTTAAGCATTTTTTTTCTTAAATATAATAAAAGAAATGAGAAATATTTTCTTTAATCACAATTTTGATACAGTTTTCATTCACTTGATGCTCACCAACGTTTTCATCTATTGACTTTCACGTTTATTTCTTTGTTCACTTTTACCTTTCTGGATCTACCTACTTCCACACAAAGATGTTGATTATGGAAGTAATATAAAATATATTGGAAATGTATTCACCTTACTTGTGGTCTCATATTTTGGGAAATGTCTCCATATTCATTTAATTTTTACAAATCCTTGTTAAAAAAATTATGTAAATCTTTATATGTTTTATTTTTACCACGATGTCTTCTATTTTATTAAACATTCATGCATCTCAAATACTCTAATTCTTTTGGCCATAAATAGTCAAACCATTTCTTCTGAGCAATCATTCAACTTCAGAGTCACAAAACCATTTCTTCTGATTAGTCATTCAACTTCATAGTCAGAAAACTTATTGACCATTCTTTATTTTAAAAACTCCCTTAATAGCATGAAAAGTCAACTATTTCACAAACTTTAAATTTCTCCAATTTTTTGTAGTGTCAATTATTTTCCAATTTTAGCACACCACATCTACTTACTAAGGCTAGACTGTGTATTCAACAATATATATGAAGGGTAATATATTTCACCAATTTAGGGTTCTGTTAAGATATAGTTCACGTTCAACCATTTTCCACTTAAATTTCACTCAAACTTGAAATTTTCGTACTTTCTTTCATGGGGAACATTTACTTTTCTTATTGCACTTCACGAACTTTAATGTTTTACCACCAAACATTATAGGCAGTATCCAATGAACCACCAATAAATAAATAAATGTTATAAACTTTTACCCTTGCTTGATTGTTTCATTCGCCTTGAGTGATTAACTTCCTCCAACTTTGTTTGTTTTCAATGATAACACAACAACAATATTATGTTATATTTAATTCTTTAATTTTTCATACCTCCATGCTCTATGTATAGCCATCAAGTTTGAATTTGGATGAACCTAGAAGTAATAATCAAAGAATTTTATACTTCGTGTAAAAAATTTAAAATTAGTGAATTTTCTTTTACTGGTTTTACCCTTTGATAAATATTTGCCACATTTTCATCACCAATTCCAACATGCCAAATATCTTTAAAATATTACTTCAAAATATCCTTTTAAACTCCAATGTCCAGAACATTTTATTTATAAAAAAAATCACGAAAGGCCCTTCCCACTCTTTGGCTGCACTTTATTTATCACAATGCATTTGTGCCACACTTTCTTTTTAGTTGAAGATTAATAAAAAATGCATTTGATTAAAATAAGAATTCATACCTTTTCTTTATGATATAACACTATTTATCCATTACAAACTTCTCCAGGTAACTGGTTCTTCTTGCTTCAACATAGATTTCACTTGTTTATTTCCCCTTTTATTTAAAAGATGCACCAAGCTCTCCACACCTTTCACAGTGTCATAGAGGAACTGCTCGAAAGGAGTTCAAAGTATGTGAAAAGAGAGGCGCCCAGGAAGGCCACAAAATAAGTGGCTCAACAAAATCAACAAAACGGATCAACCTTCGCTCTGATACCACTGTTAGACATACAATCTTGGAAACCAAACTCAAATATATCAATAAATTGATCTCAAATAATGATGTACACAATGTACATGTAAATACATAATGAAACTATTGATTCATTTTTCGGGTCTTCGTGGACTCTAATAACCAATCACCCTAACACAAACCTAATCCCAAGGATTAGTTGTCTAACATGTTGATCCCTAGGAAGGGGTTCTAGGGAGATGAAAAGATGCATAAAGGGTTTTAGTTTGTTGCCAAAGAATTTAGTGACGATTTTGTAGATCGGATTGCAAAGGGTAATGGGTTGCAATTTGTTGGATTCTTCAGCACTTTCCTCCTTAACAATGAGTGTTAAAAAATAGTGTCAAGAGCTAGGAGGATAGGATATGTTTTCCTAATTATGAACAAACTACCAACCAACAAGCTCAATTTATAAAAAATAAAAAATAAAAGTAATTAAAATTTTGAATTTATTTTTAAACTAAATTTCCTTTTCATAATTTTAAACATTCAAAACTCCTCAACATTCTATATATTTAAAATGAACATGGATTTAAATTATTAATAGTAACATGGATAACTAAATTTCAAATTTCATAAAGTTTTTTGCTATTTAAATAAACTCCATGTAGTGTGCAAAGGAGGCCCAAATAATTGTGTTAAGTATAGATTTTGTAATGAGGTAATGAGTAGTATGTATAAGAAGGACAACAAGAGTGTGAAAGGGAATTTTAAAATGATAAAAGTGGGAGATGGATCAATATAGTAGGATTATTTAGATTCAAAATCTAATAATGAAATTTGAAATCATTATAATATGGTTTATTGTGTTATTTTTATGGGAATTGAGTACAAGTATGGAAGATAATAACTATTTTTATCAATTATTTTGAAATATATTTTTATTTATAAATTATAATTAAATTTTAGATGAAAATATTATTAAAAATATTTAAAGACTAACTTATTTAAATTATTACAATTAGAGAATTAGATTAAAAAAGAATAACTATAAAGAATAAGTTTCTTATATTAAAATGTATAGAATGTTATGAGTTAGGTGTAAAACTAGAGTAGAGAATTCAACAAAAAAAGATAGCAATGAATAGTAAATTTTTTGTATCATTGTAGAATCACGTTAAAGAATTGACATTAAAATTTCATGTTGAACATGTTTTATCAATTTACTATAATGTTGAAGTAATGAGATTGAGTAGGATATTATACCATTAAATATATGGTATGGTTTTATATATTAGTTTCTCATATATTCTAAATGTTTAGGATTATTAGTGCGATTTTGTTTTAACAATATTTATATATAGTGATACTTAATTTTAATTAAATGTGGATGACTTACAATAAATTAGCTTGCATTTATCATTCTCTTTTTTATTGCGCCTTTGTTTTACACATGTTGTTTTAGCAAATTTCACCTATATACATAAATGAATTAAGACAAATTAAGAACATAGAAAATATCTTCAAACAATGCATGTTGTTGCTTATGATAAAGCAATTTAATGTTGATATTTTAACATCATCATGCCTATGACAACTACTTTATAAGATAATAGCACAAACATATATTCCATGTAAGATTTGTCTATAAGTATAATGTATGAATTTGAGTTGAATCTACATAGTTTTAGATTGAGTGAGATATTGATATTTTTCTCTTCTAATGGAGGAAAATTTCTACAATAGTCAAGTCTACTAGCCTAACAATTATTAATACAATCTTGATATTTTGATGTGCTACTACATCATTATTTATAAATAGAACCGTGTCATCTAAATAATCGGTTGGTGATTTGTAAGGGGGTAAAGTTTTACTCTTGTGAGATATCTCTAGGTCTTGGGTTGTTAGCATGTTTCCTTATGTCCAAAGAAAACCAACTCTTGTCCAACCAAAAGTAATTTAAGGTCATACTCTAGTAAAAAATGACAATTCTATCTTAGATAACATTTGCAAGAAAGCCAATGTCATGATTGAGGTCATGCACTTTTTCCCAGAAACCGATTGAGGTCATGCACTTACAAGTAGCATCTAGCTCAATGTTATACATGAAACTAGATACTACCCCAATTACACTTAAATCTCTTGCTCATGAAGTATATGAGGTTGAAATCTATAATTAACATAAATACCCTACTAACTCCCCCAACAAATATCTCTAAGAAACTATTTAATAATATTTTATTTACATTTTTTTTTTTTGCTAATTTAACTATTCATATATTAATTAATATACTTTAAAAAGTACAGAAAAATTTCTTTGCCTTGGTTTCTAATAATGATAAATTTGATCATAACCTTAGTATATCTATTTAATATGTGATTTACATTATAAAAAAAAAAATTGTGTGTTTTTTTTAAAATATTTCCACATTTCGTGTGCAAAATGCAAAATGTAGAGAGTTAGTTTTTCTTTCTCCCCATGAGAATGTATTGTTGCATTTGGTACAAAGTGCATAGGCTAGATTTCAAGTTGTTTTTCCCTTATCTAAATTTCCATTCTGCATTATGCATGTAGAAAGAGGATTGTAGAGAATAATGTTGTTTTTTTTTCCCATGGCCGAGTTCTACCTTTTTTGGGTAGCCACATCTAGTGTTGAGTATGAAGTCAAATTTTCAAACAATTTTTTTATTTATTTGCATCTCTACATGTTTACATTCTATATATAATAGAAAATGTAATATTTTTACCATCTCTCTTCTTATTGCTCCCTCTTTCTTCACATCATCACTTAATAACCGTAAATTATGTAATAAACTCCCCATCAAGCTTCCCAAAAAATAATAATTTATTTACATTAACCACCAAACATAATCATATTAAAAATATATAATTTATTTTTTAATATAAAAATATATATATCAAACATCTTATAAGACATCAATTAGCAAGCCCAAAGTCAAAAGGTATATATCCAAATATCAAACAAATTTCAGTAGTAGAATAGGTCTAATGAGCCCCAAGGGTTAGCTCAAGTGGTAGTGAGCCAATACGTGGTCCTTTCCGTTGTGGGAGGTCACGGGTTCGATCCTTGAGTCTTTGGGGTCAGGCGCCGCTTATTGCGACGAACGGTTACCGCGCGTACCATCCAGAAATTATGGGGAAGTATGCCCGGGTTTCCCGTGAACTTTGTTCGTGAAGAAAAAAAAAAAAGGTCTAATGTGACACTTAAATGTATTATATAATAATGTTTCCCTCGACCCTAAGTAGCAATATATTCTTTGAATTTATTCCAAGTTAATTGGTATTGGTGTGGATTTTACAAACATGCTTTTTCTCATTAAAAAAAAACTTCGCTTATTTATTGTGAATACCCTAATATTCCACATATTTACATAATGTATGTTCAACGGGCCCTTTCAAGGGGAAATATTTTTATTTTAAAATAAAATGAATATATTGATGTCAACCCACTAGAATTTCTAATATAAGTTGAAATTATGAGTGCTATTTTTGGCTAATTCTTTTTATAATTTCAAAGTGAAAGTGGAATAATGTTAGTAAGGGTTTTAATTACAATTGTTATTAAATTAAATTTTTACAGTTATATGGAACTTGAAATGTATGGTTGAATTTTTAATGAATAGAGTTCATTAAGATGTTTGATTGATGCAAGTTTTCTAAGGTAAACACTAAATTATAGCACAATTGTCATTAGGTAGGGAATCCATTACAATTTGGAAGTTTATGATGGGATGTGATCATTCATGTAATTGTCAAAGATACAAAGTAATTAGTAGCAGAACTCTATTTAGATATTGCATGTATATATATTATAAAGAGTTTTTTTTTATAAATATTAATTTTCATATACAATACTTTGTTTTAATAGCAACGCTAAAAAAAACTAAAGAGGAGTTTCGGAAAAGGACAAGATAGTTGTCGCAAGTGAGTTGTTATAACTTAGTTTCAACAACAAACAACAAAGTTGCGGAAGTACAAGAGAGTTTCCACCACTATAACAACGAGTAGTCGCAACCTAGTTTCAATTTCAACAACGAACAACTACAATGGTGTTGTGAAAAATTTAAACAAAAACATAGCAGGTCCTTCGGCAACCTTGTTACATTACATAGTTGGTTAAACTCTGTGGACAACAAAATTCACATTGGGCCAAGGTTCCCTAAAAAAAATTTACGCCTGCACTTTTAGAAAACTCACTATTTCTGGTTAAAGATAGAAAAATTGTTGATATGTGTTAGCCCCCCTATGAAATTCTTGACAAGCAAGCTGGGGGCTAGGTTGTCTTGGAGCCTTCAAGGAATGCCTTTTTCCTGAAAACCCATCCTTCTTGAAGTCTCTTTGTGCTATGCCTAACATAAATCCTCTATGCTGGTCCATTCCTCAAAAGGCCTACATTACCCCTTGTCCCCTGCCAATTTCACATTTTTCCCCTTTCACTCCCCTTTGTCAAAGTCCCCTCGTTTCCCCCATTTATCCCCTGTCAATCCTCTAAAATCCCCTCGAAATTCCCCCTTTAAATCTCACTATCACCCTTTGTTTCCCTAGATCCCCACTTCACCTCCCTATCGTTGCCTTCCTTGGGCCCGAAAACGCATTAAAATCGAATTAAAATGATAAATTTCGCATATATGGGTCCTAGCCCCTTCCTCGCTAAACCCTTCTCCTTTTTCCCCCATATAACCTGATCCTGGAACCGTCCGCCAACTCCAAAGGCACCTATCCACTGAGTTTATCGGGCAAAATTACATCCGTAGATCTTGGCAGATCGGACGGCGGTCATTAAATCCCCAGCGCCCATGTCTCCCGCGTTCATTTTCCCTTGCTGGGCCATCGCCGTCCAAATACACGACGATCTGACGGTCCGCATTCCATCTGCCTAGTGGACCCCGCTGTGCACTATTCCAAGCCCACTGGTTTATTCCGCACCGCTTATGCGCGGTGGGTGGTTTTCCACGAGCACCCAGCGATTCCATACAGCTGTCGTCGTGTGTCCTTCATACGATGACAAAACCGCCCATCCCCCGTGCATTATCTTTCGATCCAGGTCGCGTAGCGAAATCCACGACAGCCGTTAGATATCGAAACACTCATCCAACGATCGGCATTCATCTAAGCTGCGCACTGCTTAACCTTGTTCATCACACCCGCTGGCCCACCACCTATCGTCCTCCACCATTGATCCCCACCACGGTCGACGGTCTAGATTTGCCCGACCGCCGTTGACCATTCCACTGTCTCCCGATCTCGCCACGTCATCTCCACGTGCACCCTCTGTACAGTCTTCCATTCCATCGCATATATTGGTTCTTTTTCGCGTTTTTTAACGATTTCCACGTCTATTTGCTCTGCAGACCATCACCATCCACCAGAGCACGTTCCTCCATTCTTTCTATGATTTTCTCCTCCGCATCGTCATCTGCACGACCTTTCTCCACCTCCACATCATCTGCCACCCCATTCATGATTTCCTTAATTTGTTTGTGTGTTTTGCAGGGTTATTAAGAGCTAATGGCCGCCATGGTGTGCGTCTCTGCTACAAGGACAACGAAATCCAAAGAAGATCAGTTACAACAGCTGAATTTATGAGCAAGGACCCGAGAAGGGACAGAGATGGAGTGGCAAGGTGTTTTAATGCAAGAAAAGATATTGGAGCACGTCAATGAAGATCTCAAGCCTTGAATCAGTGGTTTAGGAGGCAAAGCACCAGTTTGAAGACCCCGAGGATCAATCAGAAGGTCTTGAACATAAGTAAAAGGTAACATCAGGATTTATTCATCAGCAGAATGTTTTTCTTCATCAAGTACGGGGCGCCCATACAGTTTTTATTATGCACACTGTCCCTGAAGGAATTTCCACCCTAACAACAATTCAAAACCGCCAGAGTATTTATATGACAGACCTCTCAGTAGTTTATTTTATTTTTGTTCAAAGCACCAGGGGTACTACAGCCGAAAAATGTCAAGATCACGTCCGGAGGAGATCACTCTTTCACAAAAGAGGAGACAGAGATTAAATACCCAACATTCAAACATAATGGGTTTCGGCCCTACATTCATTTTTGTGTTTAATGTTACATTTAGCATTCACCTACCCCCTCAGTCGATCTTCTACTCATCCTCTGCTATAAAACACAAAAGGAAATCATTGTAAAGGTTGTTGATTGGATATCAGTAGATTGCAAGCATTTTCCTCTTGAAACAAGTTCTCTATGTAATATTGTAAGATAGGCTGAGATTTGATTTATTCAGACTGAATGTTCAAGCTGTGGGCAGTGTTGTACCTGATTGGGGTTGTTTTTAATATGACAAGCACATTTCTTTGGATCCTGATCTAAAGCAGCTGGTGATGTCTTCTTATCTCTGTGTTTGATTCCATTTCATTCTATTTCTACAGGCTCGCATCAGAAGTTTGGCATAAGATTTACCCTTGATAGGTACCTTATGTTGCTGCTCTCCCAGCCTTTTATGTTTCTGCTTATACGTGTATCTGAATATTAATTTCAATTGGTTTAACCAGTGTAGTGGATGTTATTGCCTGCTCTCTGATGTATGAATTAATGAAATCTATGTTTAGATGTTCTTGTTAGGATTTAGTTGGATGAGTTGAGAACACTGGGAGGTCTAGAACCCTGTCTCTACCTCATTAGGATCTTTCCATCTCAATTAAGCCTTTCTAAGATCCCTTGTCCTGCCTCTGACTTTGTCCAAGCAGGTCTGGAGTTAAATGACCTCTGACCTGATCTATAGACAGAATTGGATGGTTCCCCTCTTTCATTTTCAGTCCTTAATGTCCCATTTCACCAATCATCTTTAAGATCCAAATGCTCTAGATAACTAGCCCAACTGAAAGCTTGCACATTGAACACAAGTAAATCCTTTCTTGACTC
The DNA here is from genome assembly GCA_034641835.2 of Pinus albicaulis. NCBI lineage: Eukaryota > Viridiplantae > Streptophyta > Pinopsida > Pinales > Pinaceae > Pinus > Pinus albicaulis. Next base: position 272,310,302 of record CM076569.1, on the reverse strand, counting down.
CATTGCCCAATGGCCTTGATGTTCCCTGAGTTATCTATCTTTGCCTAGTTTCCTCTTTGCTCGTCCTTGTCTTATATTGGACCCTTCTTCCCTGATTCCCAACAACCAAACCAACAATCAAACAAACAAACCCTGTGCTTCATAACTAGCCTAAAATCATAACTTAGAGCCTCAAAGACATACACTTTGACTCGTGTAGAGAGATCCCTCTCTGGACCCAGGAGGGCTAGATCCTAAGGTCTGAAAGTGGTTCTATGTTGTCTCATCTTTTGGTCTTGTCAACCTGGCCAAAACATGGGAACCCCAACATAATGGCGACTCCGCTGGGGAACTCTGAGTGCATTTCACCCTAAACATTTTTAAAGACTCAGAGACTTAGAACTCTGGTTAGGTTGGCAGTTAGTCACTCCTTTCTTGAATCGACCTCCATTGTTGAGTGTCCATCATACTCTTAGACAGAGCTTGGAAAGGGCCAGGAAGCCTCCGGATCTCACCCTCTTCGGAGGTGACATATCTGGTAAATGCCCTCCCAGTCAATCTCTGGTTGGAGTTTGTTGTTTTTGAGGAGATTCCTGAAAGGTGATAGTGCCTGAGCATTGTGGTGGTCAGTCTAACCCCTTAGACATACCCAAAAACCCTCCACCTGGCGACTCCATTATTTCTAAACGAAAATACTCCACTGGTGATCAGTAGGCCTGCTGATTGTCTTGGTTTCACATTAGAGTCCACTGGGAGACCAGCCTTTGAAACAACATTAACCACAACAGAAGTAACAAGTAGGGTTAAGCTGCTTAGTTAGAAGTATAACATTCTGGCTTTTAGAACCATTCACACAAGAGCTTATCCCAATCCTGACCCACTTGAAATAGTTGATAACCCTGATCTCTTGTACCTAAGAGACCAACTATTTCCAGTCACATCTATAGAGCTAACTCTGTGCCAGAAGATCTTACAGCTCTATCACACTTTCAGCTTGACCTAGACCTGCCAAACAGATTACCTAGAACTAGGTCATTCAGTACTTTAGACCAGCGAGACCCTCAGCTTAGGGACATAGAGACTTCTCCATCCACACCTCCTAATATTCACTTTATTCAAAACTTGGGGCTCTGTCACCCTAGATCCGCTCAGCAAACCTCTGCTGGTCCTAATATCCCTGTTGTCCATATACCAGCTGCTCAAATCAATCCTTTACCTCATCAGAATATCATCATGGCAGCCTGGTATGCTCCCTTAGTATTACCCAAGCCCTTGTTACCCTTACCAAATTACTATCAATCAAAGATCCCACACTTCACTGCAAAAGAGTCCATAACAACTCAGCAACATGTAGATAAAATGGAGGATTCTTTTGACTACATGGAAATTGATGACGAAACAATCAAAATGAGAATCTTTGCCCAAAGCTTAGGGGGTGATGTAAAGAAATGGTTTAAAAGCTTACCTCCCGGCAGTATCCAAGATCTCCTTGCATTATATCAGACCTTCATAAACAAATGGGAAACTAGGGCAAACCCTCGCCAACTCCTAGCAGAATACATGAGCCTTAACAGGAATGTAGGGGAGAGTGTCCATGATTACACAACAAGATTTAACAGCATTTACAATGCCCTCCCTCCACATATGAAACCTCCACAAGGCATGGCCCTAGCAAAGTACCCTGATGGCTTTGATGCTGACATGGCCTATGAGCTTAGGGATAAAGAGTACACCACCTTGGAGGACATGCAGAAAGGAGCTGTAAACATAGAGGCCAATTTGATTGAGAAAAGAGCAAGACAGAGAGCCGAGAGGAGGGTAACATATAGGGACGACAATGTAGCCTCCACATCTGATCCAAATTATGAAAAATTGTCTAAAAACATGGAAGAGCTACAAAAAATGATGAAGAGAATGGTTGTCACTGTCAATAACCAAAACAGAAATCAAAACCAGAACCAAAACTTTAGAAGGAACAACAATGCCACTCCTAACAGACAAAGAGAGTCAGACCAACAAGTAATCCCCCCATTCCAGGAAAACTTTCTTGATGAAGATGAGGGAATCATAGAAGAGTCTGAAGGGAATACAATAAACATGTTCGAAACAGAAGACTCAGTCCTTAACTGTGACTCGGAGGAAGACCAGCCCTCACCTTCATACTGGGATGAGGAACGGTTAGAAACTGAAGATTACAGATTAGGATTTGAAAATGCCATGATGCAGGTCAGGGAACAATATGAACTTAGGAGCAAAAAGAATCAAGAAAGTTCCAAAACTAGGACTCCTGAGGTTACCATCAAGAAGAGACCTGATAAAACTTCTAAAGCATCTGCTGTAAATAGCAAATCAGCAGCTGAAAGTTCTGGGAAGAACAAAGAAAAATACAACCAGAAGAATGAAAAACAAGGTGAGCCCGCTAGCAGTACTAGCACTTCAATTAGTACTCCTGACACAATTGTTCCTAACCCTGTACATAGTGAGAAATCACAAACTGATTCGGTCACCAAGGTGGCAAATAAAACAGAGTCGAGCATTTCCAAGGTCCAGTCCACTTTCAATCTGGAAAGTGAGATTGCCAAAATCAAAATCCCTGTACCATTATCTGAGTTGGCCACTCAAGATGTATATAAGGGCCAAATTTTGAAAGCCTTGAATTTAGGAGAAATCAATGATTCTGTAAACCTGAATGATGATCAACCGGCTCTACTCTTTGGTCCAAAGATTGAGGGGAAGTTTCAGGAAGGAGTAGTACCACTTTTCTATATTAGTCTCAACATCCATTATAAGATCCTACACAATGCAATGCATGATTCTGGAGCATCCCACAACTTGATGCCTAAGGTAGTGATGGAAAAGTTAGGCCTAGAAATCACCAGACCTTACAAAGACTTATATTCATTTGACTCTAGCAGAGTAAAATGTCTTGGCCTAATTAAAGACTTGTGTGTGAGTTTGACCCAGATCCCAGCTAAATGTATGGTCATGGATGTGGTAGTGGCAGATGTGCCACCTAAGTATGGCATGCTATTGTCAAGATCATGGGGAGCCAAACTGCAAGGAACAATGCAGATGGATGGCTCATATGCCACTATCCCTATTTTTGGCCAGTTTAGAAGACTATATAGAGAAGCCCAAATGAAATTTCTGGTTAGTAGTCCTGAGAAACCTGAAAATTCACCTTTATACTCTGTACATACAGACCTGGATTCTTTCATCCTTTGCAATGATAAATCCTTAGGAGAACCAGAGTCAGAAAACAGAGACACAAACAGGGAAACAGAAGCTATGGATCTCAACATAATGGCTGCCCTAGATTTAGAGGGAAACGAAGAGGAAAACATCACTGAACACTGCAGGATATGCGGTGGGCCTCTAACTCTGAGTGAACAAGACACAGAGGGTGTACAGCTAACTGGACATTCCCCACCAACCCATATACCACAAGAAGAAAACGTTGAACAATTCACTGTAACCAAAACTTAGAATGAACAGGAAACGGAACACAATCAGCCAACTAGATACCTCTCTGATCATCACGCCTATGCTAAAAAACAAGACAGCCCACAACCTGGTGTGGGGCCTATAACGCAACATGATGGCGAACCCCTATGGGAAATGAATTTCGATGGGTCCTGTACTAAAAAAACCGCTGGAGTAGGAGTGTGGGTACATAATACAAAGAGTGATTACGCAGAGAGCCTTGCCTGCAACTTGCACTTCAAATGCACGAACAATATTGCAGAATACGAGGCCCTGATCCTAGGCTTAAATCTGTTGAAAAAATTAGGGGCCCGTAGGATAACTGTGCATGGATATTCCAAGTTGATTATCAAGCAGGTGAATGGGGAATACACGGCTAAGCATCCCAGGCTGAGAGCGTATAGGAATGACACAATGGACTTATTGAAAATGTTTATGGAATATGAATTAGTGTTTGTTCCTAGGAGTCAAAATTTCATTGCAAACGAATTAGCTTGCCTAGCTAGTTCATATCCTAAGGCTCCAGCTGACCAACAAATCATCATTTAGACCTGCAGTGCCAGACAATGAAAAATATTGGCAGGTTTTTGAAGGAGACAAGCAGATTGAGGATTTCCTGATAGGCAGAAATGAGTTTGAATTTGCTGATTTAGACTCTAAATCTGAGGAAAACTGCCTAAGTGAAGAATCCTCTGATGAACAAGCAACACCCTGTAACATAGAAATAAACACCCTGAACGAAGAAACTGGAAATCCAACCGGAAAATGTGAAAACGCAAATACCGAAGAGGTAGAGGTGCTACAGGTCAAAGACAAGAATGTACCCAGAGGCCTAGCACCCTTAGAAGACCTTTTTGACTTCGATGATGTAGCAAAAAAGCCCACTATAGAACATGCAGATTCTGATGTTGAATAATGCAACATAGGCACTGAAGGCAAACCCAAAATGATTAAACTAGCTAAGTCTGTACCTGCTGACATGAAGAAGAAATACATTGACCTGTTTAGGGAATTCATTGATGTGTTTGCATGGAGCTATGAAGACTTAAAGGCCTATGACACCAACATCATACAACACAAGATACCCTTGAAGGAAAATCAGAAGCCTTTCAAACAAAAACTCCGCAGGATCAATCCAAAACAATTGCCCGCAGTGGAGAAGGAGATTAAGAAGATGTATGATGCAGACATAATAGTTCCTGTGAGGTTTTCTGATTGGGTATCAAATCTAGTGGCTGTGAGGAAGAAAATAGGGGAGATCATATTATGCATAGACTTTAGAAACCTTAATAGAGCCTCCCTCAAAGATAACTACCCTTTGCCTAGAATGGAACATATCTTACAAAAGGTAGTGGGCTCTAAAAGGATCTCCCTGTTAGATGGTTTTTCAGGATATAACCAAATATTGGTACTCCCAGAAGATCAACTCAAAACAACCTTTACCACCCCATGGGGCACCTTTAGGTATGTGAAGATGCCTTTTGGGTTGATGAATGCTGGAGCAACCTTCCAGAGAGCGATGGATATAGCTTTCTCATATGAGATAGGACACTTCATAGTTATCTATTTGGATGACTTGACTATCTTTTCCAAAACGAAAGAAGAACACTTGAAGCATCTGAGAAAAGTTTTTGAAAAATGCAGAAGGTATGGTCTGTCCTTAAATCCTAAGAAAACTGTTTTTGGGCTGCAAGAAGGTAAACTTCTAGGCCATATCATTTCTGAGAAAGGGATCAGGATAGACCCACAGAGAGTTGAGGGAATACTCCAAATCACACACCCAAGAAACATCAAGGAGCTACAGTCCTTAATTGGGAAAATCAACTTCCTGAGGAGATTTATTCCCAATCTAGCTGAACACCTTAGGACTATGACTAACATGCTGAAGAAAGGTGTAGGAGTTAAATGGACTGTTGGAGCTAAACAATATTTCGAATCTGCAAAACTTACACTCACTCAGGCTCCTGTTCTGATTAGCCCAGATTTCTCGAAAGATTTTCTGATCTTTTCATTTGCCTCCCAGCATACCGTGGTTGCAGTCTTACAGCAAAAAAATTCAGAAGGTAATGAACAGCCAATTGCCTTTTTCAGCAAGGCCTTAAGAGATGCACCCTTGAAGTACAACATTATGGAAAAGCAGGCCTATGCCCTGGTGAAGGCCTTAAAAGACTTTAGGGTGTACATTCTGCATTCTCACACCATTTCTTATGTGCCAAATATAGTGGTCAAAGATATCTTGTCCCAAGACCCTGATGGGAAAAGGGGCAAATGGATTGCTACCATCTTAGAATATGACCTTGAGATAAAGCCCACCAAACTGATCAAAGGTCAAGGCCTGGCCCAATTAATGGTTGAATCTAATCTGCAGGCCCTTGACATTAACATGATAAATTCCTTAGATGAGCAAGAAGGATTGCCAGACCCCACTGCTGAGGAGAAGTTTCAGAACTTTCCTTGGTATTCCGATATCCTTTATGTGCTCACCAACCTCAATGCCCCTCCAGAAATGTCCAAAACTAAGGCCAGATTCATAAAACTCAAAGCTAGAAACTACTACATTTTGAATGAGAATCTATACTGGAAAAATCCAAATGGCCTATTGCTGAAATGTTTGCCTGAACCTGAAGCTGAAAGAATTAAACAAGAATTCCATGCTGGAGAATGTGGAGGCCACCTTAGTTGGAAAGCCACTGCAAATAAAATACTCAGGGCTGGTTACTATTGGCCTACACTCTTCAATGATGTCCATAAAATGATCCTTACCTGCCACAAATGTCAGATCTTTGAAGGCAGAAGAAAGCTCCTCCCCCTCCTCACAACCCATCATCGTTAGTCCTTTCCATAATGGGGTTCAGATTTTATAGGAAAAACTATCCACCTCTTCGTATAAACAAATGGATCTCGACCGCGTATTACTTCACTAAATGGATAGAAGCCATACCCACTAGGAATGCCACTGATTCTGTCATCATTAGGTTCCTAGAAGATTACATCCTTTCTCGGTTTGGCTATCCAAGAAAAATAATCACTAACAATGCTGCTGCTTTCGAATCCAAGAAAATGGTTGATTTTTGTCACAGGTATGGAATAACACTCGATCATTCAACTGCCTATTACCCTCAAGGTAACGGCTTAGCTGAATCATCAAACAAAGGCCCGGTGATCATCATAAAAAAGCTGTTGGAAGAGAACAAAAAATCTTGGCACGAGAAGTTGGTACATGCTTTGTGGGCTGACAGGCTTACTACAAAAAAATCCATTGGCATGTCACCATTCCAGCTAGTCTATGGGACAGAAGCAGTATTTCCTACCAGCCTTGGAGTTCCAGTAATCAAACTTGTCCAGGAAATCCAATCAGAAGAGGACAACATGATAAGAAGGATAAATGAAACAATCCACCTTCAGCAAACAAGGGAGCAACTTTACAACAAATCTATCAAAGTCCAGGAAAACATAAAGAGGAAGTTTGACAAAAAGCCAAAGCTGTTGATTTCAAGATTGGTGACAAGGTTCTGAAATGGGACTCAAGGAGAGAGGACAAAGGAAAACATGGCAAGTTTGATAGTTTGTGGCAAGGTCCATACATTATCCAAGCCACTGTGGGTCCAAATGCATTTTTTCTTCAGGAATTAGATGGTACAGAGCTGTTTGGGGGTCCTGTCAATGGCAGGATGCTCAAACACTACTTCAGCTGAGTTATCATTTCCAGTTTCATTTCCATTGTACATACCATTGCAGTTTTCATGTTTAAGAAAAAGAAGAAAATGTTCCAAAAAACAGAAAGAAAGGAGAGGTTCGGATATGTTCAAACATGAACCTTTGAAGTACAGATATTGGCTCTAATAAACTCAAAACCTGACCCAAAGAAGAGAAGATAGCCGGTCCTAACATGCTCAAAATCTGGACCAGCAAGGAACAAAGAAGAATCAACTCTAATATGCCCAAAACCAGCGCTGAAATCAAAGAAAAGAGGTGACTCAAATATGCTCAAAACCTGAGTCACAAAGAAAGAAGGATATTTCAAATTGCAGATTTCATGCCTTGACAGTTTTGTTTGCAGTTGTCTACAAGTCTTCGCTCCAGCAAGTCAGACAGTCTAATCCTGGCTTGGTTGTTTTTCAATTTCCTGTCTTAGAATGTAGGAGAAGAAATCTGTTGGACAGTTTAATCCCAACAGATGTTAGATTAGGTAGAGAAGCATATGAGGCCAACTGTTTAATCTGGTCTCATGGAGCAATAAGGGTAGATTTAGAATAGGTTGTTTTTGTTTTGAAAATAAAATGTAAAGGGTCTGCTAGCTCAAATGCACCCTAAAAAAGAAAAATGCTAGGATTGTAGTTTGGGTAGGCTGATGTAACATATTCATATTGTGGCAGTTGTTCAAAGAAAGGGATGTGCCAAGCAGCAAGCATCTGGCCTACTCCAAAGATTATTTCTGGTTTCTTGACTACTTCAATAAGAAGCCATCCCCATGTGGAGCCACTGTTAGCCCCCCTATGAAATTCTTGACAAGCAAGCTGGGGGCTAGGTTGTTTTGGAGCCTTCAAGGAATGCCTTTTTCCTGAAAACCCATCCTCCTTGAAGTCTCTTTGTGCTATGCCTAACATAAATCCTCTCTACTGGTCCATTCCTCAAAAGGCCTACATTACCCCTTGTCCCCTGCCAATTTCACATTTTTTCCCTTTCACTCCCCTTGGTCAAAGTCCCCTCGTTTCCCCCATTTCTCCCCTGTCAATCCTCTAAAATCCCCTCGAAATTCCCCCTTTAAATCCCACTATCACCCTTTGTTTCCCTAGATCCCCACTTCACCTCCCTATCGTTGCCTTCCTTGGGCTCGAAAACGCATTAAAATCGAATTAAAATGATAAATTTTGCATATATGGGTCCTAGCCCCTTCCCCGCTAAACCCTTCTCCTTTTTCCCCCATATAACCTAATCCTGGAACCGTCCGCCAACTCCAAAGGCGCCTATCCACTGAGTTTATCGGGCGAAATTCCATCCGTAGATCTTGGCAGATTGGACGGCGGTCATTAAATCCCCAGCGCCCACGTCTCCCGCGTTCATTTTCCCTTGCTGGGCCATCGTCGTCCAAATACACGACGATCTGACGATCTGCATTCCATCCACCTAGTGGACCCCGCCGTGCACTATTCCAAACCCGCTGGTTTATTTCGCACCGCTTATGCGTGGTGGGTGGTTTTCCCCGGGCACCCAGCGATTCCATTTATTCCGCACCGCTTATGCGCGGTGGGTGGTTTTCCTCGAGCACCCAGCGATTCCATACAACTGTCGCCGCGTGTCCTTTGTACGACGGCAAAACCGCCCATCCCCCGCGCATTATCTTTCGATCCAGGTCGCGTAGCGAAATCCACGACAACCGTTAGATATCGAAACGCTCATCCAACGGTCAGCATTCATCTGAGCTGCACACTGCTTAACCCTGTTCATCGCACCCACTGGCCCACCGCCTGTCGTCCTCCACCGTTGATCCCCACCGCGATCGATGGTCTAGATTTTCCCGACTGTCGTTGACCATTCCACTGTCTCCCGGTCTCGCCACGTCATCTCCACGTGCACCCTCCGTACAGTCTTCCATTCCATTGCATATATTGGTTCTTTTTCACGTTTTTTAACGATTTCCACGTCTATTTGCTCTACAGACCATCACCATCCACCAGAGCACGTTCCTCCATTCTTTCTACGATTTGCTCCTCCACATCGTCATCTGCAAGACCTTTCTCTGCCTCCACATCATCTGCCACCCCATTCATGATTTCCTTAACTTGCTTGTGTGTTTTGCAGGGTTATTAAGAGCTAATTGCCGCCATGGTGCGCGTCTCTGCTACAAGGACAGCGAAATCCAAAGAAGATCAGTTACAGCAGCTGAATTTATGAGCAAGGACCCGAGAAGGGACAGAGATGGAGCGGCAAGGTGTTTTAATGCAAGAAAAGAGATTGGAGCACGTCAATGAAGATCTCAAGCCTTGAATCACGGTTTAGGAGGCAAAGCACCAGTTTGAAGACCCCGAGGATCAGTCAGAAGGTCCTGAGCATAAGTAAAAGGTAACATCAGGATTTATTCATCAGCAGAATGTTTTTCTTCATCAAGTACAGGGCGCCCATACAGTTTTTATTATGCACATTGTCCCTGAAGGAATTTCCACCCTAACAATAGTTCAAAACCGCCAGAGCATTTATATGAAAAACCTCTCAGTAGTTTATTTTATTTTTGTTCAAAGCACCAAGGGTACTGCAGCCGAAAAATGTCAAGATCACGTTCGGAGGAGATCACTCTTTCACAAAAGAGGAGACAAAGATTAAATACCCAGCATTCAAACATAATGGGTTTCGGCCCTACATTCATTTTTGTGTTTAATGTTACATTTAGCATTCACCTACCGCCTCAGTCGATCTTCTGCTCATCCTCTGCTATAAAACACAAAAGGAAATCATTGTAAAGGTTGTTGATTGGATATCAGTAGATTGCAAGCATTTTCCTCTTGAAGCAAGTTCTCTATGTAATATTGTAAGATAGGCTGAGATTTGATGTATTCAGACTGAATGTTCAAGTTGTGGGCAATGTTGTACCTGATTGGGGTTGTTTTTAATATGACAAGCACATTTCTTTGGATCCTGATCTAAAGCAGCTGGTGATGTCTTCTTATCTCTGTGTTTGATTCCATTTCATTCTATTTCTACAGGCTCGCATCAGAAGTTTGGCATAAGATTTACCCTTGATAGGTACCTTATGTTGTTGCTCTCCCATCCTTTTATGTTTCTGCTTATACGTGTATCTGAATATTGATTTCAATTGGTTTAACCAGTGTAGTGGATGTTATTGCCTACTCTCTGATGTATGAATTAATGAAATCTATGTTTAGATGTTCTTGTTAGGATTTAGTTGGATGAGTTGAGAACACTGGGAGGTCTAGAACCCTGTCTCTGCCTCACTAGGATCTTTCCATCTCAATTAAGCCTTTCTAAGATCCCTTGTCCTACCTCTGACTTTTTCCAAGCAGTTCTGGAGTTAAATGACCTCTGACCTGATCTATAGACAGAATTGGATGGTTCCCCTCTTTCATTTTCAGTCCTTAATGTCCCATTTCACCAATCATCTTTAAGATCCAAATTCTCTAGATAACTAGCCCAACTGAAAGCTTGCACATTGAACACAAGTAAATCCTTTCTTGACTCCATTGCCCAATGGCCTTGATGTTCCCTGAGTTATCTATCTTTGCCTAGTTTCCTCTTTGCTCGTCCTTATCTTATATTGGACCCTTCTTCCCTGATTCCCAACAACCAAACCAACAATCAAACAAACAAACCCTGTGCTTCATAACTAGCCTAAAATCATAACTTAAAGCCTCAAAGACATAAAACCTTTGACTATTATTAAGAGATCCCTCTCTGGACCTAAGAGGGCTAGATCCTAAGGTCTGAAAGTGGTTCTATGTTGTCTCATCTTTTGGTCTTGTCAACCTGGCCAAAACATGGGAACCCCAACAAGGTCCACATCGTCCACAACCTGAATTACCTCAAAGTCGGTGTGGAATTTAACTCCTACGATATCTACCATAATTTTTTACATCCTCACCAATGGTATGATCTTTTGTTAATTATCCATGCACAGCTAGATAGTGGACCATTCCAACTCAGGCTCTCCCATCCGCTGCCAAGTTTGGTTGGGAACTATGTTCGCGTTTGACCCCAAGTCTAGGATAACCTGATCCATTTCATAGTCACCAATATGCGCTGTTAGTCGCATCTCCCGGCCAGTGCGTTTTTTATGCTTGTATATTTTGTGCACATCCTTGACTTCCGGGGGAGGGTTAATTCTCTCTACACAACTATCTATTAGTGCTTGTAGATTTTCTACTGCCTTCTGGTTCTGTAGCATCTTCATATAGGATTGTAGAAATGGTTTAACTTCATCATTTGTTCTCAGGTTTGCTGGAGCTTTTGAACTAGGCGCCTCATCCTTAGTAAAGTATTTTCGAGCTGCGACAAAGGTTTCCTTTTCCTTCTGTAGGTCTAGGCTTTCCTATTTGGAAATTGCTTTCTGGATAAGCAGTTCAGCTTCATCTTTCTCTTCAGCTCCTCTCGTAGCCATGCCGATGCGCGTTATGACATTAATACTTGGTCCTTCATCACATGGTTTTGATTTAACCCTTTTCACATTCTGCGTAGGTTTCTACTGTTTTTCCTGCATTTTTGCTATCAGAATTGGAGATTCCTCAATCACATGGTCTAGCTGTCTACAATACCTGCAATATTGTCTCCCAGGGTTGGGACAGTCCCTCGCAAAGTACCCTACTTCACAGTTGTAACATATCAGTTTTCCTCTTCCCCAACATACGCTTCCACCCCTTCCTCCTCCCTTTCCCATGGCTGGGGAGCCTCCTATGCCTGAGGGGGATCATGGTGAAGAAGGGTCAGCCTGCACCTTGTATAGGTTTCCATTGTTTATCATTAAATCATAGGTCTGATAGTTATGTTCATCATGTACCACAAATGAGAAAAATCGGAACCATTGTTGCTTCATATCTTGGACATAAGCACCAAGATGAGGATAGTGGTTGGTATCATGTAGTCCCGCTACACAGTAGTCAACGCACCACAACATCGAACCGCTTGGTCCTGCAGCCTCTTTAGGACGCAATGGGCTGGGCCCCCTAGCCTGCATGTAGTTTGTTAATAGAGGACAATTATCCTTGGTGTAGCCAGACACCCTGCATCTTATACACCATATTTTGGGGCTAGCCTCTTTTCCTCACTCTTTCTGTAGATTCTGGATCTCGAGGTGCATTGCCTTGAGCTGCCCCTAGATCTGCCGTACCCCAAACTGAGTATCATATCTCAGCACAACTTCTAGCTTCATAGCAATTTCGAAGGCTTTTTCTTGTGACTCAATCACTTACTAACCCATGGATCCACGTAGGTGAGGCAACAACATAGCGATGAACCATTCCTTGTGCTGTCTATCATTATACAGAAATTCCCCCTTTCTAATTACCTTCTTTAGTTGTTGATCATCCTCCCATACAGACTCAGAGGATCCTTGTTTAAAATCCTTTAGATCATTCACTATCTAAGAGTAGGACTTAGGATTCTGAAACCGTTGTTCTAGGGAATTCTTGACTTCTTGAATATTCGAATCTGCATGCTGGGCTACATATCCCATATACTAGTCTAGGACCCTTCCTTCAAAGGGGAGTGATAGTTGCGCTCTCTTTATTGTGTCAGTAGCGACATTCTGTGCAGTCCATACTGAATCTGCTACAAACCAAAATCGGTCCATATCTTCATCTCCTACACCCTTGAAGGGTAGGTAGCTTCATGTGCGTGGCCATATCATCTTCTGGTAGAGGCAGAGGTGTGGGTGAGATCTTACTCTTATGCTGACTTGAAGGCGGTGTAGCTGGAGGACTTTGCGCAACCAATTCTCTTAATGGACTGTAGATGGATCTATCTCCTTCTTGATTAGTTCGGTAGTATTTACCACTTCGTGTTGTACTTTCGTTCAGATCAGAGGTCATTCACTCAGTTTGGTTGCACAAAACACCCTTTTCACACAATAATATTTTGACCAACAAAGGCAATGTTTTCAAGGACTTACCTCGGAAACCTTTGAAGAACCTCCGCTTTGCTTCAGAATAGGATACGAACTGATCGACTGTGAATTTTATCACAAACCCTCCCATCACACTATCCACCTAGTGATATAGCATTCGGGTGATTGTATTATCAGTCCTCTCCAACTGTTGAATCAATTCTAGCGTCCACTATGTAACCTGATCGTCCTTCCAACACGTTTCGAACTCTACGAGCCTTGCCAACCACTCCTGAAGCTCATGTGCAAAGGTTACAAAGAATATTTCATAAAATTCGGTGAAAATATACTTGTTCTTCCATTTATTAGCTGTCAACTTCATGCTGTGATTCTCTTTTACAAAAAATTCCTAAATCTTCCTTTCAAACCAATCTTCAATTTCCACCCGCTCAGGTCTCCAATGACCTCGGGGCATTACCCGATCTCTCTCTTAAAATGATCCCAGTCCCAGCAACATAACCATTTTTTGGCTTGAGGGGTCCTCACCTAGGTTCGAAGGTTAAGGTTTGCCAACAAACCCCTATACTATTGGCCCTTTTGGCAATGACCTTCTTGTGCATGCCAAGGTCTCACCCGAAGCAGTATGGGAGGGTGCTGGAACCAAGTTTCCACACCCTGAGAGAGAGAAGGTAATTCGAGGCAGATATGTATTAGAACTTGCTAGGTTTACCCAGAATGAGTCCTCTTCGTAGCCTTTTAATAGTATAATTAGCATATAACCATAACACAATTATCAGATCTAATTAGTACATTTGCATCCACGTGCGAATTACCAGATACCATCACTGTTAGCCCCCCCTTATGAAATTCTTGACAAGCAAGCTGGGGGGTATGTCATTTTGGAGACCTTCAAGGATTGCATCTCCCTTGAAGACACATCATCCTTGAGGTCTCTATGTGCTTTGCCTTATACAAATCCCCTCTGTTGTTTCCCTAGCTCAAAGCCTTCATTTTCCCCTTGTACCCCTGCAAAATGTCCCCTTTTTCCCTCTTTTCCTCCTTCTGTCAAAGTGTTTTCCCCCCCTATATCCCCTCTAAAAATCCTTACACCCTTCGTTTTCCCAAATTCCCCATCCATCTCCCTATTGTTACCCTCCTTAGGCCTCAAAATACATTAGAAATGGGTTAAAAACCCACTCCTGACCTTATAATAGGCCTAAGCCCCCTTCTCCGCTAGCCCCGCGCCTTTCCGCTCCATATAGCTTAATGCCGTGACCAAAGCTTTTCCCTGTGGAGGCTCTTCTCCATCCGTAGAGTCAAACCATGGAGCCCCCGCAGTTGACTCCTCGGGATGTGGGAAAACCCAATCGAACAGTTGTTATTCACTACGGGGGGTCACTCCAAATTCTCGTGCCCATACACCTTGGCCCCCCCGCAGTCCATCTCCACCGTCCATTTAAATCCGCAGATAGATGGTTCATAGCCAGAGCACTTCGGGCACGTTTTCCACCGTCGATCTATTCTAGATCTAACGGCGTGGAGCTCGCCCGCCTCAGTGGTCCCACTCCCCACTTTCACTATTCACAAACCGTCGGTTTATTCCGCACCACCCTCGCGCGTTTGGTGGTTTTTCCCCGGAGGCCAGCGATTCCACTCACCTGTCGCCACCTGTCCTCCTGTACGATTTTAAAACCACCGTTCCCGCCCGTTAAAGTCATCCCCCGCGCATTATCTGTCGGACGTGGGCGCCCAGCGAAATGATCATCGATCGTCCGATCTGGGACGGGCCATCCAACGGCCATCGCCCGCTCAAGATGCATGAAGTCTAATGAAGCTGCATGCGCGATAGCTCACGCCATGGCCCGCCGTCCGTCTTCCTTCACCGTTGATCTCCGCCACGATCAACGGTCCAGATCCGTCTGCCCGCTGTTGACTATTCCACCGTCGCCCCGCCCTCCACACCATCCATCCACGTGTCTTCACCGTACGCCACGTCACCCCACGTGCACCCTCCATGCATGCGCCCTTTCCATTACGTATAATCGGTTCGTTTCATGTTTTTTAATGTGTTTTCGTTTTTTTTCCACGTATATTCGCTCTGCAGACCGTCAACCCCCGCCAGAGTGATTCTCACCGTTTCCTCTACAAGTTTCACCTCCATTACTCCTGCATGGCCATCTCCTCCATCCATCCACATCATCCATTGCCCATCCATTGTTTTCTTCACAGATATCGTGTTGTTGCAGGGTTTTCAATAGTAAATGACCACCATGATGCGCGATCTTTGTCACAGTGACGGAGGGATCAATGAAGACCAAGTGTAGAGGTTATATTCAGAGCTTAATGTTACAGGAAGCGTCTGGAGGGTTGCTTGCACCATTAATTCATCAAAGGACAGATTTTAAAACTCTACCAACCCCCCGGTGCCATTGAAGCTCGAAATTCACAGACAGAGACAGCACAGGAACAGCAGAGAGCTCGAGGCAAGAAATAGGAGACTTCTGCAGGGACTTTTAGAAGGCAAAAGTACAATTTGGAAGACCCCGTGGATATCTTGGATGATCCTATGCACAGAGAGATAATATTATCAGGTTTTCCATATCAGCAAAGCGTTCTCCCATGAAAGGACACGGTACACATCATTTTTCGGTCTACATTGTGCCTCGAATGAAGATCTATGCCCTTTCAGCAGTCCTACATCATCAGTGAGCATTTGTTACACAATATGGATACCCTAGCATCATTATTTCACTAGTTTGTCCAGTAATAGAGAATGGAAGTAGTTTTGCAACCAGAGTACCAGAAGTAATTGCACAGATTTAAAGCAGAATGGGTTGCGGCCTTCCTCCTCTTCTGAGCATTAATTCTTCATTTAATTCTTCACCTACCGTCTTCTGCTCTGTTTTTTCCTATAAGAATCCAGAAGAACACATTGTAAAGGGTTGTTGTTGCTCAGTTGTTCGGCCGTTGCTGTTAGAGGGATTCAGTTTGACTGTTAGAACAGTCTTGGGAGGGAGTTACAGAGTAGTTTGTATGTAATAGGCTGGGAGGAGAAAGTTTGGATTGTATTAGCCATTGAGCTTATTGTACATGACTGGTTTTGCATCAATTAATCAAAGCACATTTCATAGGATCCTGGTCTATTACTATTGGTGATGTCTTTCTTAACTCTGTTATTTACATTTTCATACTGTTTCTGTTCTTCTGGTAGGAAACAGAAGTGTAACATAGGATTCACCCTTGATAGGTGCCCCATGTTCCTGCTCTCCCTACTTTTAATGTTTCTCTTCTGAAATGTGTTATCTAAGGATTGCTTTTAGTCAATTTAACCAGTGTAGTGGATGTCATTGCCTGCTCTCTGATATATGAATTGGATGGATCAGTTCTTAGATGTTCTTGTTGAGGTTTAAGCTGGAAGGTTTGGGAACACTGCGGACTAGAGTTAGCCCTATCCACTAGGATCCTTGCGCGACTAGCTGGCCTTTCTAATATCCCTTCGTTAATCTTATCTTGGTTTTCCCCTTGGATTTGCTAAAGCAGACCTCGAGTTAAATGACCGCTGGTCCGATCTATAAGCAGCCCCTTTGTCCCTCTTTGAGAGCTGCCTCTGAGTATGTCCAAGCAGGTCTGGAGTTAAATGACCTCTGACCTGATCTATAGACAGAAATTTGGTGGTCTTTCCTTCTTCCACCTTCTCTCCTTAATGTTCCATCCCATCATCAATCTGAAAGATCTTTTAGTGTAGATTACTTGCCCTGTGGAAGCCTTGGCTAGTTGTTGCATGTAATTTCCTTTCATGACTCCATAGCCCAATGGATGGCACTTTCTTGGCCTATCTCCTTTGCTGAAATATCCTGCTGCCTTGTTCCTTTCTCCCATTACCTTCGTAGTTTATGATCTCCTAACCAACCCAGCAACCAACCAACCAAATCATTTGAAACCCCCCTCTGTGCTTCATAACTAGCCTAACATCTCATTTTGAGCTCTCAAAGATACATCATTCTTTTCTTTATTGGAGAGATCCCTCTCCGGGTCCAGGAGGGCTAGATCCTAGGGCCCAAAAGTGGTTCTGATGTTGTCTCATCTTTTGGTCTTGCCAATCTGGCCAAACATGGGAACCCCAACAATCACAAAGAAATTATAATCGTAGCTAATAATTAATCAGAGATATACTCATGCAAACACACAGATACATTCACAGTACAACAGGTAGCACAGATGTATTCGCAGCTTAAATAGATACCATAGATTCGCATTCACACAACAGATCCAGATAGCACAAAGATACTTCAAAAATACTTCACATTCATTAAAATTCAGATCCACTTACAACCAAAACTAGCCTGCATACACAACCTAGCGGGGTCTACACACAACAGGACTAAGGATCTTCGTACACACAACCATCAACAGTCCTTACCCAAAACAACCCAAAACCAATCTAACAATTCACACGTAGAATCAGTCTTAATTCATGTGTAGCTCTAGACTCAAACTATCCATCTATTTATATCAACTTAGCCTACATGATCCTGTGGTTCGAAAATCGTGGTTTGCAGACTCTAGGCCTACCCTTTGACCCATTACAACATGTTTGGGGGTTTTGACCCACCCCAAACCCCTACGTTAGACTAATTAACACAAAAATATACAAAATTCGCAGCTTAGGGAGCCCCGTTCCAACAAGGGACCTCGATTACATCCTCATAGAGTTCAATGCCCTGAAGAAGAAAAACAATGAAGATGTAACCGAGTTTATAAAAAGGTTCAATAATATGTACAATAATCTACCTATTGAAATAAAGCCTCCTCAAGCAGTAGCCAAAAGGGTTTTTGTCGGAGTTTTTGAGCTTGAGTTTGGATTCACCTTAAGAGAGAGAAAATATGCATCCCTAGATCAGATCCAGACTAATGCTATAGAGGTAGAAGCAAAGTTTTCTTCTACAGGAAAATTCAAAGGAAGAATAGAGCATGAGGCCCGAAGAAGGGGTAAGGAGGAGGCTTCTACCTCTAATCAGTAAAGAGAATCATCAGAGTATAAGATGGAAGAGATAAGCAAGATGATCAAGAACCTCTCCAATAAGCTAGAGAAGCTCAAATTAGAGGCTAAGAATTCCTCTCCTTGACCCAACTAGATGGCCCCTAATCGAGGTTTCAGTCATAAGTATCAGAAACCACATCTACAAGTATTATAGCAGGAATGGAAGGAGCAACAAGATCACATCCAACCTCCTCTATATTTAGAAGGGAAAGTGGAAGGACAAACTGAGGAATCTCCTGACTGTTAGGAAGATCAATTCCTTGCTTACTCAGAAGATGAAGAAGGGGAGCTTACTCAACAAGAGGAGTTAAAAGAGAAAGAATTTTCCCCAGAAGATTGAGATATTGATGATTATTGTAGGCAATTTGTGGACTTTATGCAAGCTTGGATCCATAAGAAATATGACCTCAAATTCTCTAGAAAGACGACCCAAGTACAAGAGAAAGATGAAGAGTCCACACCAAAAGAGAAAACACATCCAAATTCTGCCAACAAGGTTAAAAACCCATAGAAGAGCCTGTACACCATAAATTCACTACCTCTTCCTCCACAAAGCCAGTTTCCAATCCTCCTGCAAATCACAAGGCTTCTGCTGCAGTGTCAAACTTACCCATCCACCCTAAAGAGCAACCTAAGGAATTCATTACAGAAAAGAAATATGCAATATTTAACCTCCAGAAAGAGTTAGAAAAGGTCAAAATCCTAGTTCCTCTAGTAAAACTCTTAAAGAAACCTTCATATAAATCTCAAGTATCTCAATTCATGCTCCCCCATGGCGTAGGTCCCCTCCCTGACAGTATCAATCTCCAGGAGGAAAGACCCATGGTTGTCTTTGGCCCTCATGTAAAAGAGTTAGACTCAACAACTCCCCCATTCTATGTGTCTCTGGTTATTCATGACCTACTACTACACAACTAAATGCTAGATTCTGGGGTTTCATACAATCTACTGTCGCTATTTGTCATGGAGTATTTGGGGCTGTAGATTACCTGAACATATAACGATCTGTATTTGTTTGATTCCAAGAAGGTAAAGTGCTTGGGCATGACAAAATATCTGGTGGTAAATCTGGCTGAAATCCCAGCTAAGAGAATGGTGATGTATATCGTGGTAGCTGATATCCCAACCCGATCCGGAATGTTGTTGTATAGATCTTGGGGTTCAAAGATTAGCGGGTCAATTAAGTTGGATCTCACCTATGCTAATATTCCAATATTTGGAGGGGAGGAAAGGAGGTTATACCATGAGTCCAGGTTCATGAAGATGGTTACCAAAGATGATGGTTCGACGAACTCCCCGGTATATGGTAAGGAGGGAGAATTTTCTTGTCTCATGTTTGAAGAGGATGAAGATTTCCTGCAGGAAGCTAAAGTACGACCTCTAAAACAGAAGGATCCCATGAGTAAAGACGAGGACAAGATCTATACTCTGCATTTTGACGGGGCCAATTCGTGAGAAGGGAACATAGCCGGGTGCTCTTGATCTCAACTGAAGGACGTTTCATCCCTCTCTCTTTCAAACTAGAGTAAAAAGACACAAACAACGTGGCCGAATATGAAGCCCCACTACTAGGAATACATACAACACATAATTTGAACATTCAGAACCTGAATGTTTTTAGGGACTCAGAACTAGTAGTAAGACAAGTCAGAAATTAGTGCCAAGCTAAACATCCATGGATCAGAGCCTATAGAAATGAGGTATGGGACCTGGTGGAAAACTTCTTCTTGCCTTTTAACATACAGTTCATGCCGAGAGATAAGAATCGGATGGCCGACTCACTCACTGTTGCAGCCAGTAATTTCCGCCCACCACAGAATCCTCTGCTCAGGTATGAGGTTGAGGTACGATATCGCCCCTCCATCCCAGATAATTTGAAGCACTGGTAGGTATTCAAGGATGAAGAAAAAGTTAAGCGTTTCATGGAAATGGTTGGAAAATTCTCCAATTTGATGATTGATTCAATGGATGAAGAGCTCAGTGACCAGCCACAGACCAAATGGGAGGAGACATTGGCCGGACACCGCATTTTGAAAATAAAGGGGAACATCATTCCCAGAGGCCTCGTGCCATTGGAGAGACTTTTCGATAAAAATGGCATCCTGATCAACCCCAGTAATATGACCTAGGATGAGCATTTCAATGATATAAATATCAAGATGGAGGAAGACCCGAAGGTGGTGAAGTTGTCCAGGGGAGTTCCTGAAGAGTATTAGGTCCAATATATCCAGATTTTCCAAGCATATAAATATGTCTTCACCTGGTCATACCATGATTTGAAGACTTTTGACATTGATGTCATACAACACAAAATAGCTCTCAAAGGAGATGCCAAGCCTCATAAGCAAAAACTAAGGCAAATCTATCCATTGCTGCTCCCAACAATTGAAAAAGAGATCAAAAAGCTACTATGGGTTAAAATCATTGTTCCCCTGAGATATTTGGATTGGGTGGCCAACCTTGTCCCGATGAGGAAAAATAATGGAGAAATAAGATTGTACGTGTACTTCCAAAATCTCAACAGGTCTTCACTTAAAAGCAATTACCCTCTCCCGAAGATGGATCATATTTTGCAAAAGGTGGTGGGATCCTCCTGAATGTCTATGATGGATGGCTTCTCAGGATATAATTAGGTGGAATTCCTCCCTGAATATCAGAAGAAAACAACATTCATCACACCATGGGGAACCTTCATGTATGCCCGGGTGTCATTTGGTCTAATCAATGTTGGTGCCACTTTCCAACATGCAATGGATATTGCTTTCGTAGGAGAGCAAGATAACTTCGTAGTGTTTTATCTGGACGATATCACTGTGTTCTCGAAGAGTAATGTTGAGAACATTGAACATATTCATTGGACCTTTGAGAAGTGTCGCAGGTACGGACTGTATTTGAACCCCCAAAAGTCCATGTTTGCCCTGGAGGAAAGAAAGCTGCTCGGGCACACAGTAACTAAGGAGAGAGTGAAAATTGACCCAAAAAGGGTAGAGGTGATCAACGACATTTCCCTCCCACGGAATAAAAAGGAAATCCAAGTATTCTTGGGGAGAATAAACTTCCTGAGAAGGTTCATTCCCAATTATGTCGATATCTTCCGACATATTACTGAGATTCTCAAGAAAAATAACGAAGTAAAGTGGACCCCACAATCAAGGGCCTCTTTCGACAAAATCAAATAGGCTTTTGCCAAAGCTCTAGTACTGGCAAGTCCTAAATATACCAAGCCTTTCATGATCTTCTCTTTCACCTCCCCTCACACAGTAGCTGTAGTGTTGTTACAGAAGAATGAAGACAAGCATGAACAACCTATCACATTTTTTAGTCAAGTCCTACGAGACTCAGAATTAAAGTATAATATTATTGAAAAGAAGGCCTATGCCCTAGTCAAATCACTAAAGGCTTTTCGTATATATGTATTGCAGTCGGCCATAACTTCCTATGTCCCCGCAACAGTAGTGAAGGAAATTTTAATATAGGGAGACGGTGAAGGGAAGAAGGGCAAGTGGATCACCAAGATCCAGGAATATGAGTTGGAGATCAAACCCACTAAAATCATTAAAGGACAGGGGTTGGCTAAAATCTTATCAGAATCCAACTGCTAGGCCTTGGGTATAAATATATCCATGGAAGGGGGGGAGGTACCGGAAGGTACAAAAGTATAGCCTAGAATAATAACCTCAACGCAAAGAATGCATGTAAAATACCTTATGTCTCCATGGTATAAGGACGTGGTGGAATACCTTCTTACTCTAAGGTGTCATCCTAGCTTCGACAAGGCTAAGTAACGCATCGTGAGATTAAGGTCGCAAAATTATGTTGTGGCGAATGGATGTTTGTATTGGAGGGATCCATCCTGAATTTTTCTATTATGTCTAACAGAGCAGGAGGTGGACGAGGTTATGGCCGAGTTTCATGAAGGTGTATGCGGCGGGCATTACACAAGAAGACGATCTGCAAAGTTCTTAATGTTAGTCATCGATATTTTTCATTATCTTTGGATGACTAAAATGTGTTTATAGATTTCTAAAAACAACATTCCTTGAATATTGTGGATTTCAGAAATATCACTGCCTTCATTATCCTCATAGAAGTTTTTTTCACTATTATATCAGTTTTCCATTTCATGGCCACCCTGTCACCCCTACAAACTCTTCATAAGCTTATACCTCTCATTTTTACCCTCCTTCCCTGACTATAACCTCATTTGGCCTATTTATCCCCTTTCCATAAACTCTATTTTCCTTTTAGGGTTTTCTTATAGCCAACTCATTCCCATGTTCCCCAGCTTCCTCAAGCATTGGTGGTCTCAAAACTATCTCTGTAGGCTCTTTAGATAAACCAAGTACATTGGATTTTGGATCTTCAATACAACACCTTTGACAATACTTTATTTTTCACTTGAAGCCTCCAAGCCAATTTTCAGTCAAAGAACATGTCAAAGGACCCTCCCACTAGGTAATTAGGGTTTCACATGTTTTAAGGTCATCATTGGTGTTTCAAACACTATCTTTATTTTTCTAGAATCAGGTTGAAATGTAATAGAATGTTAATACATGGTTATTCAAGAAAGATCTGAATGTTCCCAAAGAATAATACCTTATCAATTTAAAGTCTACAAGAGGTAAATGCAAACCTTCACACTTCTGCAGGAGTGCTGGAAGGTCTATCAGTAGAAATTACTAGTAAGGTAAGTGGTCTACTCCTGAATGAAGACAACTTGCAGCAAGGGAGAGAGGAAACACTTGTTCTTGTAGATAATTAGGGTTTTGAGCTTAATGGTCTAGCTGAGTGCCAAAAAAGTGATCAATTGCAGAAATGACCATGGAGGAGGCACAACAAGCCAAGCATGAAGAAAGTATACCAGAGAAGATTGATGAAATAGGGAAAAAGGTGAGGTGAACTGGATAGAAGTCTATGAACATGAAAGGGCTATAGAGAATTTAGAAGACAACACTGATGATTATCTTAAAGCACTCCAGATACCCAGGGTTTTTGGAAAGTGGCCACATAAGGTGAAATGATGAGTTGAACTTCATGGTGCAAGTAAAGGAAGGTTTTGAAGATGCCACTGTGTGATCAGATCCAAAACTTGTCAAAATGAGCGAGTCATGCCTCAACAAGAAAAGGGAAAAGTCAAATTCATCACTTCAGTCACCTGTATGCAAACAGTGTGAAAAGGTTAATGAGAAAAGGTGAAAAGTTGATGTTGAACTTCATAATGGAAACCACAGAGGTTTTGAAGATGTTGCTACTGTGTAAAAATCCTAAGGTTGTCAAAAATGAATTCATCATGCCTCAAGAAGAAAAAGGAAGCGCCACCTCAAATGATTTCAGTCACCTACTAACAAAAGTGTTAAAAGACATCAGGGAAAAAGAAAAAGACTTGTAAAATTTAGAAAGTGGGTTTCAAAGATTAAATCAAAGTTTCATGAGCCTATAAAAGCCCATCTAACACTTCAAACAAATCATTGCTTCCTTGCAAAAACATCAGAGCATTCAGGAGTGAATATTTTTGGAGTTTCCAAGTCAAATTTGGATAATTTTTTTTGGTGTTGCGCACTTGGAATCGAGCGCTGCGCCCTTGACAAAAATATTCTATACAAATTACTAAGGCACTACGCGCCTAGAACTGAGTGTTACATGCTGGGGAAGGCATTGCGTCCTTACCCGACAGGCCCATTGAAGAAAACCTTTGGCATTGCGCGCCTGAGATTGGGTGTTGCGCGCCTGGGATTGAGTGCTGCGCCCTCAGCCTGGTGCTGCGCGCTTGGGAAGGAAGGCTTTCTAAGCCCTACAAACACTCAAACCACCTCAAAATTTCTTCAAGTCATTGCCAAGGGTTCTTCAAGCACTGGTAGGGGTAAGGACATGTCCTCAACTCATCTTCAAGCATTTTTTATGATTTAATTAAAAGAAATTGAAACCCTAAGAGGCAACCCTAAGGCTTAAACTTGACATCACTGTTTACCATTATTTCATCTTCTTGTAAAGAAAATTAGTGATTTAAAAGGGTGCTTACATTAGTTTCAGGGTTTCCATTTATCCAAGAAGGGCATAACACTCATTCATTCATCCCCTACATTGCAAAGGCTGCCATTCCATTATCCCTTCATCTCATTTCACATTTAAGTCCTAGTGTTTAAAAACAGAGTTTTAAACATGTCAGCAGAAGGAGAGGACAGTGGTTGTGGTGGAAAGGCTCAAATGCCAAGAAGGCATGAGCACAAAGGAGGAAAGATCAATATATTTGAGCCCCTCAACACAAGGGAGCTATTGGAATGTCCCCTCACTTTTTCATGTTTCAAACATGTAGGTTGCTTTGAATTTTGTGAAAAGGTGCAGTAGGTGCAAAACCACCCTGAGCTAACTAGACTTTTTATCATTAACTTGCATGAAAAAAAAGTTAACCTTGCAGGGGTCACCTTTGAGTTATCTATAGATGTTATTGCCAATGCCACTGGGATACCAAGTGTGGGTGAGAAATGGTTCAAGCATGCAAACCTATACATGAGCTACTTTGAACCCTACCTAAAGCCTAGATAAAAAGACCACAACAAATCCATCTTTCCTTTCTCACATTTTCTTGATATATATGCACCTATGATGAGGATCATTATGAAGTGTTTTACATGTGAGGGAAGGTTCTGCCAGATTTACTCCTACCACATCAGGTTGCTTATGCACTTTACTAGAGTGAGGATGCTGCACATACCCTATTACCTCTATAGAAGCATTGACAAAATGTCCTATATTGTACAAAAGAGAGACTATCCTCAGCAGATGCAAAGCCTTTTCCATCATTCTCTGATCAAGATGGTTGTTATGCACCAATTACAGCAGAAAGGTATTCCATGGGAGACCTTCATTGCCAATGAGGTGTTTACTTCTCCATAAGCCCATCAACATCAAGATGTCCCTTCATCTTCTCATCCTCCCATTCCTCCATCCACCCACATTCCCTCACCTCATGATGACTCTTCCACCTCACCATCCACTCACAGTCCTTCACATCATGATGACCCTCCTTCATCACTTTCTCACAATCCCTCACCATCATCTCATGGTACTAGTGCATCAAACAGCAAGGGAGATGACAATAGGGAAGAAAACAATGAGAAATCAATTAGTGAAGAAAAGAGCAGTGAGGGTAGTGAGGCACATAACAGTGAAGAAGGAAATGAGGAAGAAATCAGTGAAGAAGAAAGCAGTGATAATACTAATGATGATGGCAGTGATGATGGCAGTAATGATGGAAGTCAGACAGATGGCACTGAGATGAGTAACATTGAGCCTTTTCCTTTGACCTACCAGAGGGGAAATGGGCATGTGTTTGTTTCCCTTAAGAGGCAAGGGATCATGCCCTCTACATCAACCAAGAAGCTTGACAAAGGTAAGGAAAAGGTCATTGATGAAGAAGAAAAAGACAAGCATGAGACTGAACAAGATTTTCAACTTATTCACCTTGGCAATGATGATGAAAATGAGGAGAGGATCACTAACATGCTGCTCAAGAGAAAAGATGCCTAGATTAGGGATCTACAAGCCAATCTTGGAAGGGCTAAGAATGTAATAAACTTCCTTGAGGTTGAAAACATGCAGCTGGAGACAGAGAAAGCCATATGTGAGGTCAAAGCTATCAGAGCTCGAAAAGAGGCTAGAAAAGCCAAGACAAAGCTAGATGATGCCTTGGGCACTTTTGATGAGGATGAAGAAAAGGAATAACAACTTCCTAGAAGGAGGCCAAGGACAATTGGCTTGAATAAGGCCTTAGCCAAGGAGAGAGAACAAGAGACATCACTGGCAGAGAAACTCACTCCAAGTGATTTGCTTGCCATGGAGATAAGATATGATCCGGAAACTTGGCTAGAGAGAGCAAATGTGCACTTAGAAGGTCAGTTGGAGAAGGTCGAGAGAGACCTTGACATGCAAAAGAAGATGGCAAGGCATTATGCCTTAAGAAATAAGATTGCAAGGGCCAAGCTCAAAAGACCCCTTGCAAATATTAAATTCCTAAAAGAGGCAAAATACAAAGAAAAACTTGACATTCTTGCCGATGCATCCCTACAAGCATCCCAAACATGATTAGCAAGACAAATCCAAATTTTGGCACATTTTTGAAGATTTTGCGTTTTTTATTGTTTTGAAGGGTCAAACACGCAGTGTAGAGGAAAACTTTGCATTTTTGTGTTCATAATGTCAAGGAGATCACCCACAAAAAGTTTCAGGTCATTTGGAGCAAAACTCGTCCTCCAAAAGTGCCAAAAACAAGCAAAAATCACCTTTCTGCCCTATTTTTAGCACTAGCGCTACACCCTGAGCAGTCTTGGGAGAATGTGTTTTTGACCAAGAAAATTGGCACCAAAATGGAAACTAAAGGCATATTTTGAAACTAGACAGGATATGATTTCTAATGAGCTATTAAGGAGCTCATTTGGACACTAGGAAGGCCTCCAAATCTCAGCTGGAAATGACCAATTTTTCCAGTTTTGGCGTTGCGCCCTTGGCCTTGGTGCTGAGCCCTCAGCCAGTGACGTTGCACCCTTGGAAGAAAGTAAAAAAGCATAAAATGAGTAAATGAAAAAGATATTTTTAAGGCTTAATAGGCAAATATCTCCAAAGTTAGATGACGAGTTATGTTAGAATTTATTTTTGCATTTATTAAGTTAGGATATTTGTGCCTTGGGCCTTGTATGGTCTCATAGGACAAAATGACATTTATGTGTAATTAATGACTTCTAGAAACCCTATCTATGGTTTCCACCTCCTCATTTTCAAGTTAAATACTTCATGGAGGCCTCATGTTTCTTATTGGTTGGTATTTGGTTGTTTCATGGAGATGAATACATAGACTTGGAGTTTTGAAGAAATTGGATTTGAAGCTTTATGACTGTTTTGGATTGAATTCCATGGAGCAAGCACTTTAATAGGATTCCTAAACTTTGTTGAATGTTGATTTGTTTCTAATATAGTATTTGTTTCCTTATTTTTACATATTTTTCATATTTTCTCTTGCATTAGAACATAAATTTGAGGCTAAGACATGTTGTTAGAGGCACCTTAGGTCTGTCTGCTTCTATTGCTTAAATGTTTTCCTCTGCAAGGACTGATTGAATAATTCTTCATTGCTCTTTAATTCCAATTAGCTTTTTTGTCTTCAAAATTATTAAATAGAGTCAAGCCAAAGAATTTTATGGTATGCCCTATCTTTTGGTGTAGCTTAAATCATTGTTTTCTAGGCTTTTCTTTGAAGTTTGCATATTAGGGTTTAGGCTAAAGAAGTTTATGGTTTGCCCTGTCCTTTAGTCTATCATGAAATGGTTACTTTGAAGGTCTTATAGTTTTATTAATGAATTTATGAGTTCCCTACTCTTTGATCATTACTTATGTATTATCTTGGATGTTTTCTTTCTCTGAAGGTAGATAGCTAGAGATGTTAGGAGTTCCCTGCTCTCTAGGGTTTGTTGGATAGTTGTTTTAAAGTTTACTTGATAGAGTTAGGTCAAAGAAGTTTATGGTGCGCCCTGTCCTTTGATTCTTTCTTGATGCATAGTACTCTTATAAACTCTTATTGTTATAGCTTATGTTAAAGGATTCTTAACTGCCCTTTAAACCTACTAAATTCACCATTTGATTTTCATTTCACTCACTTAAGCTATTAAGATCCATTTGGCTTTTTTAAACTTGCCCTATGAAATACCCTTGACTTATTGTAGTACTTTTCAAGACCTTTTTCAGACTCCATAGCCCAATGGTCTGAATCTCTCTCACTCTATCTTTTTTGCTTGACAAGCAACCCAACCAAACAAAACAAACAAACAAACGCTATCATTATAACTAGCCTAAAATCAAAACCGTAAAATAAATCAACTTTACATATTTTATACAAATATAGAGAGAGCCCTCTCTAAGTCTAGGAAGGTTAGGTCCTAGGGCTCCAAAGTTGGTTCGATGTTACCCTTGTACATTTGGTCTTGAAAATCTGACAAATTACAAGGACCTAACATAATGGCGACTCCGCTAGGGAGCTGAGTAAGTAACAAGCTTAAACATTCCTTAAGAACTCACAAATCCCCTGTCAAAAATTAGATAAATCAAGTGTTAGCCAAGAGTGATATCTGGTTGATTCATCATTCTAGCACCATGGTGACCATGCTAGAGAACACTCATTGAAAATATTAGTGCTACATAAAGAACTCAGAAAACCAAAAAACATCCTTAGATTAGTATTTAGTTGTTGATGGTGGACAACAAGTACATCCTTAAAATAGTAAGCATCATCCACCTAGTGACTCCACTGGTCTTTAGTAGCCCTGTTGACCCCACTCTTTCTCACAGACTCCCCTGAGAATGTATTAATTAGTCCTAACAATATAAAGTCCAGTCACATACTATGTGAATTCATTATTCTTATAGATTAGGTCTATCTTTCAAAAATGTTATAAACCCTCAACCTTTTCTGATCTATTAGGTCCCAATTTTGGCTTCTAGAAAAATTTGCACTAGATCCCATCCTGAACCAAACCCTCATGCAGCAGTTGAAAATCCTAAAAGCATCATTAAGAAGTCTCCTAGATATAAAAACTCAACTGTTAGCAGACCTACCCATGAAGAAAGTTCCCTACCTGAAAACCTTACAGACTTGTTGAATATCTGGTTGCTGATGGTGGACAACAAAGTTGAGATCTTCCACCTAGCGACTCCACAACTCTCAATAAACCTAAAGAATCCACTGGTAGAAGACTCCAAACTAGTTATAAATATGCAATAGCCCTTTCCTCTGACTGATTGAAAAATATGAATCCAAGAATACAACGTAGGTATGCTCCAATGAACAGAGATCACGTCCCTATATTCCCACACAAAACGCCTCAGATAAATTGGGACAAAAACTTGGCTATGTTTCAAGATGAAACTTTTTATGACCCCTTGTTACATCTCATCAAATTTCATATACATACATGGAGGTTAAAAGTTGAATGGTATGAAGACTGCCTCATGAAAATATTCATGGGGACATTAGAAGGGCAAGCAAGGGAATGGTATGAAGGGTTGAAACCTGGTAGTTTTTTTTTCTTTAAAGGATTTCCACAAGGTATTTTATGAGAATTAGAAAGAGAATTGTTCATATTTATCATTAGCTGAAAATTTTTGTGATCAATCTGAGCATCTCATACAACACCTTGTAAACATTGATGAAGATTTGGGAAATTGGCATCCTGAAGATCTATTAGAGGAAATTCATGCATTTCATATCCAAGTTAATTGTCATGACAACCAAGAGAAGTTGATTGAGAATGAAAGTAATCAGGAAGTAAAAGAAAATCCATCAGAATATACCAAGGATGATTCATTTGTTCTTTTGTGTGAGGCTCAAGAATACATTCAGCCTCATAATCAAACACAAGAGAAAGAAAACCATTGTGTTTCAATCCCAGGAAAAGAAGAAGCCATTGGCCATAAATACTCTCCTTTTAATCCCAAATACCATAGATCAGAAAATAAACTTATAGGTCAACATATGGTGGAGAAATCTGTTGATCTAGTATGCATATTGGATAACATTCATTCTGTGAATAAGCTACCCAAGTATGATAAATATGATGATGATTACGTCCTCCAGACTCAAGCTAACACTACAGAAAAATTAGTAACTAGTTTTTGGGACAAAGAAAGTCATCTTCAACAACTCAAATATAGTGATCATAAAATACAAATCAGCTATGAGAGTGGAGAACAAAAGGGAGAGAAACATCACAATTCTATCCAAGGAAAAAGGAAAATTCCTCCCCTTTTAACTATTGAAGAAATCAATCTTGAGCACTGTTGTTCAAAAGAAAGTGAGATGGGAGTGAATTTTTTTCTTTTTCAGCATACCTAAAGGGCTGAATGAAAATCAATCATGTAGTCACTTACTTGATTGGCTGTATTGGAAAAGAGAGTTCACTTAATGTAGATATCTGTAATATCCCAAAATGGGAATGCAGCAATGCATAAGCACAATGCTAGAGTAGTAGGGAGAAATTAACTCATAAAATGTGTTGAGGAACACATAGCCATCAAATTAATGTTGCAGTAGAAAAATATGTCCCACTATATGCTCCCAATGTGGGGAAAAGCAGCAATTGTGACCATAAAAACGTTATATTCAGGAAATTGTGTTATATTAGGGATAAATAACATTGTGATCCCTTAGATTAAGTAATATGGGACTCACACCCAGAAAATATTCAAAAAAAATCTCCTTTACTTGTTTAAACAGATCTCCCAGTCGTGATATGGCTCAAAAACATTGAAATCCCATGACTTAACTAAATAGAAATTTCCTGAAGCATGCACAACATATTTTAAAGAGGGTTTCTGATAAAATATGCTGAAAATATTAGATCATGAGTTTTATTTCTCAAAAAATGAAGAAAAATAGGGATCTACCCCCTTTTACACATCAAGACGATAACCCGACAAGGGTTTCATGAAAGCACAAATACAAAATGTTGGATCTGCAGATCTGGATCTAAAAGGGAAACAATCCAACTGAAGCTATGCATATATATAGCAGAATGATATAAGAAGTAAAGGAGGATCCTTCTTACAAACTTTTCGGGAGAAAGGTTGGCCTTTTCCTTGAGAAAGCAACTCAAGATTGAGGGGATTGACCCGCTCACTGCAACACTGCAAGAAATGACGCAGT
The DNA here is from genome assembly GCA_034641835.2 of Pinus albicaulis. Classification (NCBI taxonomy): domain Eukaryota; kingdom Viridiplantae; phylum Streptophyta; class Pinopsida; order Pinales; family Pinaceae; genus Pinus; species Pinus albicaulis. The sequence continues at coordinate 272,279,561 of CM076569.1, read as the reverse complement.
TCCTGCAAGGGACTGCGCTGTAGCTAATGGAAGAAATTTTCCCAAGTGCCAAGATATGTAAATCTTCTCCTGAGCCTTCCTTACTAATCTCTCAAAGGAATGGAAGCTCCCTCCTTTGAAAAATGAGTGCAGGAAGTGGTGTTATGAACCCTCACTGCAACACCCTGCAACACAACGTTATACTGCTACAGAAATAATGTTGTAGCTGAAGGAGGATGCTTTGCCTCAAGCCTAGATGTGAGGAAAATTAGTACAAACTCCTTCAAGAGGCCTCTCAAAAAAGGAGAAGGAATTCCTAAACAGGAATACCTTGTGCTAAGCAGCACAACAATCTCAACTAAATAGTTGAAGAAAGGAGAATATCATCATGAATAAGTAAAGTACTTAAGAAAGGAAATATCATCATGAATAAGTAAATTACTCAAGAATGAAATAAGGTGCTTTCTAGAGGTCCTCTCAAGGCATGGAGTCTGAAATGTATTGGGAAACATCCTTCCCATGTGGATCCTCCATCCCCAAGCAATCATCCATACAAAATGAGTCACCTCCCAACATGGCAACTCCTGAAAATGTTCCTCCACCTTGAACTCCTGCAAAGTAGGTGGGCTAAAAATCTAAACACGGTAGACACATTTGTCCACCCCACACTTTCTTCATCTCCACTTATGATAAGTGTAGAGCATATGCTGATCTTGGGCTGCAATAAGGTTACCATCAAGTGGCAATAAGAAGATTAGATCTCCAAGGATCCTTTCTCCCATGTCATGAATCATGCTGGCCCAAATCATCCCATTCAAAATGAATGGCACATCATCACCATTTGGCATCCAAATCAGAAAAATGTTGAAGGTTATGTGTAATTTTGGATGATACCAATGGTTTCTCAAGTGGATACAGTGCAGTCTTCCTAACTGATGCTTTAGATCGTCATGTGGCAAGTGGTCTTTCAACAAGATGACAGTTGTGCATGTTTTCACATCTACCATGAAGTGGTATATAGCATTATATATCAGCTGAGTATAATGAGAATGACAACACACTTGTCCAAGGTCATGTAGAGAAAGGTTATCTCCATCATAGGGGTTGGTTCTAGCATGACCATGAAGCACATAAATAATCTTGCCCTCTTGTGGAGCAATGCATTGTACATACATGGTGAGAAAGTGTACATACTCAATGAAATAATCAATAAGTACAGAAATATATTCCTTACCATGCATAATGAGTAGGCTGAAAGTGAGGTCCATGGATGAGTCCTCCCATGAGAATCTTCCCATAAAAATCTGCAACAAGAGAGGATGCATGCTCCCCTTGTAACACTCCATCAATAGAAACATACTCCTAAGTGATAGCATTGTTGGCCCTAGTGATAAGGCTCTTGTCACTCCATGATCCGCTTCCTTGACATTCCACATGTCAAATTCATCCACTATCATGCTGCTATGTGGGGAAATATTCTTCCTATTTGGAAGCCCCTCATCCTTCAATGTTGAAGGGTAGCCTTTTTTCACCATGAATGTGCCATACATCCCTCCTGAAATATCATGATAAGTATGGAGAAATTTCTGCCCATACTCTCCCAATAGTAACCTATTGAAGCCCCAAAAATTGGGTCTACAACAAGGGGGATACCCACCCGGTCTGGACCTTGGTTGGCAACTCCTTTTCCGTTTGGTATAGTGGGTCCAACTGGGGATAATGGGACCAGTTTCCCAATATATGTATGTGTGTGTTGAGAATTGATATTTCCTTTCTAAAGTTCCTAAGTGAAATGCTTTTATTCTAATTCTAATCTATAACATGAAATTGTATTCTAATTTAAACAGAAATATCTAATTCTAAACTAACTCGGGATGTAATATTTTCCTTATGCGATCTAAAATGATTTCAAATAACAATTGGTAATAAATATCATTCAACTATTATAAGAAAAGAATTCAATAAAGATAAACCACTTCGTATAAAAAGTTAGACGAAACAGTTGTGAAAAACATATCGCATAATAAGCTATTTATATATTAAGCATAAACAAATAGCTATCACCGTAAAAAAGTGTCAAATGATAACTCAAGCATTCAAGCATTAATACATTAAAAACTGAACATAAATATCACTTTAACACAAAAGCAGAAATAGTTAAGAGATAAAAGTACCATTTATAACTAGTTCTACTCATGAGCTTCAAGCAATAATGACTTATCTCTTCTTAATCCAACATCCACTAAGAGTACAAAAGTGCAACATCAATAGTAGATATTAAATGCAGATATCAATAAATCCTGTTCCATTCATTCATCAAAACCTCCTCGGAGGGTGCAAAAGTGCATGTTCTGAGGACAAGTTTTTGACAAATTTTCAGACCCTTCTCTAAATGCATGAGAAGGGTTTAAATACTACTAACTAAATCTAAAAATAATTTATTACAAAAATGTAGGATACGGTTTAAATGATCGTCCTCTTTTTAGGCAAAAAATAAAGAAAAACCAATACTAAATCTAAAAAAAAAACTTAACAACTAACTACTTGTGAATCTGTTCTTTGAAATTGCAAGTGTTCAGCATTGATTTGAGAAGAGTAGGTTGGCTGACTTCAGACTTTAAATGTCCTGTGAAAATGAAATTGGCAAGAGCTGGCGCTATCTTCTCGGCAGAATTGATGATACACTTGAGAGTCATGCACTGGCTGTGTGGTTTTACCAGACACGCCCAGTAAGAATCCCAATTTAACTTTGTTAATCTTTTAATCGATTCTACCTTTTCTTGAGCCTTTTGTCTCCAGTCTATTTGTAGTTGCTGCGCTTTCGGTAGGTATCCTAGAGTAGTTTCTGAGATCAGATTTGCATTGTGCAAATTTTCATTTATGCAATCAATAATATTGCTTGTTGTTGTGGCTGCTCCTTCTGCTGCTTGCTCTGCTTTCCTGATTTGTGCATCCCATTTATTAAAGAGAATTACTTTGTGATTGTCATTGATTATTGGTGCACCTGCTCTTTTCCCTTGCTCTGTTTCTTGCCAAGCTAAATAGTCAGTAACTCTTTTATCAATTAAATCATAATCATGTCGTAAGTCTACGACATGATTAGTGACTTTATCACTTTCTTCACAATAAGAATTCCACTGTAATATTCTTTGGCATAATATTTCCTGTTGCTGCAGTAGTTGGTCATTTAAGGAAATAGATTCTGTGATGAATTCTGTAATCTTGGGATCATTCTTGTGCATCTCTTGTACAACCGGTAGCTATTTCTCTTTTTCAGCCAAGCTATTTTGATATCCTATCTGCATTTTTTGGAAGTCTTGTTGTAATTTTTCAAGTTGTTTTTGTGCTTCATTGTTAACGTTGGCTTGTTGTAGCTGTTGTTGCAAGACCTGTACTTGATATTCTTTCTCATTCAGTAATTTCCATACCTCAGATGCTTTATCAATGGCTGCAGAGGCATATGCCCCTGTGATCTGAGATAATTTAGTGAGGTTTTCAGTTGGATCAGTAGTAGGATCTTGCCATAAGACATCTAATTATTCTGCATCATGAGAGAGCACATTTTCCAATTTCCTTTTCTTCCTTTGTCTTCTTACCACTGCCTTGTGTTGTGGACTATAAAATACATCAAGAGGAGGAATTTCCTCTATTTTGAGCATGAGTTCAGAGGATGGGGTAATGGGAATATGTTCCGTTTCCGAGACATTGCTAGTTATTCCCGTGACTATATTTCTTGTTGTCTGTACATTACTCATAGGTGTCTGTGTGTTCTGTCCTTCAATATTAATCAAATCGTTGAATGTCTCCCATTCCTTATCTAACTCAGTTCTGACTGATGGTTGATGTATAATGAGAGGGGGAAGATTTAACTGTGGAGAGGTTGAAACCTATTGCTGTGAAAGCTCCTTTTACTAGGTAGTATCCCTTACCGACCCTTCACTTTTATCATGGTTATTGTCAGACTTCTCAGAGTGTTCAGAGGTTTCTCTTTCGGACTTTGACTTAGACATGTCTCTACTTGAACTTCCAGTGAGACTGATACTGGGAGTTGGTTCCCTTACGGGTTCCAAGCGTAATTTATCCAAAGGGATAGTAGTTAACCTCCTTTCCCTGTATATTTTGAATTCTTGAATTTCTGCTGGAGGAAACCGTATTTGGGCCGAATTTAGAATCTATTTAAGTGTGCCTTTTTCTTGGAACATATCATCAAAAAGATCATCCTCTTTAGAAAACACTCTTATCTTGACTGCAGTAGTGAAATTTTTAACAATATCATAGGGGTCGAATGGTCTTCTTGGAAACTTGAACAAATGTAAACATGTAATATTTTTTACTTCTTTGAATGCATGGCCAATATCAAATAGTGAAAATTCCCCACAGGCCATAGGAAATTGTGGCCAGATAGCCTTCTTTTTTTCCTTCAAATCTTTAGTCAAACCTCCTTCTCCGCAAGTTTGATAAGCAATTTCTCGGGCCATGATTTTATCAGGAACATAAAAAGGTAAAACATGAGGGGAAGAAAAACTTCCAAATACTCTAACATATGTAAAAAATTCTTCTCCAAACCATCTCGCAACAGGAAGTATGTCTACTTCTGTTTCAGGAGAAAACCTTGGAGCATCTTTATCATATAACATTATGTACAGGGGTAACATGATTCCATGGAAAATCTTGTAAAAATAGGGAATGAACTTTGAATCCCACAATTCTTTGTGATAAACATGAATGGGTAGGGGATCTTGAGTTGTCCATTTCCAACCCATTAAAGGAAACTTAGAAACAACAGATTGAATCCATCACATAAGAAGATAAGTAAAAAGGGGGATAAATTCTCTGAGAAATAGTTATTTTAGACCGATAATTCAAAATAGTCATGGCTAAGTTGTCAGATAATATCTTAGCCCAATCCACAATAGTAGCATTAACAGCAGCATTCAATAATGGTAGCCATTCAGATGAAAACTTATTAATATCTGGCTTTCCAAAAAGCCTACAGAGCATAGCAGCAGAAAAGCAATATGGAGAAGTGAGAGAACCAGTACTATACATACCATGTTTATCCCTTTTTAGTGGTTCGTCTCTCCTTGACCAGTCCTTGGTGCATTCTACCAGGTTTTCATTTTTTTTGGCAAGCTTCTCCATGAACTGTTTGTTATAAGTTGCCTGTGGCTCCGGTAAATGATACATGAGTCTCAAATCTTGTGGAGTAAATGAGCCAATGAGTTCTTGACCCTGAGTCTTAAACTGTCTGTTCGTAATATCAATACTGTCGAGTACCCATTTAACCATGTCTGTGTATGGAATAATTCTAGGTCTCGCTGCTATCCGGTGCAAGAATGAGCAGGCTAGCTTTGTAATAGATGCTTCAGAAGACCCATGTGAGCCTGCAGTAGATGTAACCTCCATTACTCTGGGGTTCTCTTCCTCAAGTAGGTTATACATGCCCTCCCAAGTAGTAATACCAGCGTCTTTGTTACAGGCGGTGTCTGTATACAAGGGCGTCATTTCTTTATCTTCAGAACTCAGAGCTTTGTCTTTATTTCCCATAATACCTTGAATACTGCTTTGTATAGTTCTCTGTTCTTCGCTCCTGCAGTGTACAAATTAAGTAAGAATAATGATAGGAAAAAGGTGACAGGAAAGTTTTAAATTCTGAAGACGTATAAAATATACCACCTTACGTGAAATAGCTCTTCGATCAGAACGAACCCATATTTCATTAATGATTGACAACCAATTCATTGATTAACATTAAAGCGCATAACCAGGTCTCGATTTATGGAAATATTTTTTGTAAAATGAGCCTTAAAGATCTGCGATAAAGCGATCTGCGATTTGCTTCGCAATATCGCAAAATCGCAAATCGCAATATCGCTGGATCGTAAAATCACTGGATGGCAAATCGGAATATCGCTGGATTGCAATATCGCAAAATCGTAATAACATAACATATGACAAACATCCGTTAATGTGTTTTTCTGCGAAATGCGATTTGCGATATGTGCCATCGCATATTGGTGATTTGAGGTTTTTCAATATAACATACGACATTTGAAGCATGCGATGCGATAAATTTTCTTTTAGTGCGTAGTTCTGCATCACGATCTCGCAATCTTAGAATTCGCTTGTAAGGAGGTATTCATTTTGCGATGCTATATTTATTTTAAAGAATGATTTTTATTCTATCTTATCATAAAACTTAAGTTTTTTAGAAAGAATATTCTCCTAAGTTTTTGATAATAAGTTTTATTGAAAAAAAGGAAATACAAGCACTAATTAATTTTTAAAATTTTTGCTAAGGGTCCCCACTTATTTAAATAAGAAGGGGAGTTGTTGTTGGCCAAAAAAATTGGCGATTCACTTGGAAGAACCATTTATCTCTGCTATTCTTTTGAATTTTCTAAACTTTCAAAATAGAAAATTTTTCAGAAAATCAAACTTTATAAGAGAAAGACAAAGTACATTATGCTTTTATCTATCAATGATATTTTGTTTCTTCTATATTCAACTTTGACTGTTTACTTCCTCAAGCTAGTCCTTGTATCTACATCAGTCACTACTTGGTTTATAAAGATAAAAACAAAGGCTTCTCTGTAAATTAGTTTTAAATATTCTCATTTGTCATAGGTAGAGCCTCTGCTGCCAGCAAGCGTTTATAGCCTCGACAGGGTTACCTGTTACCCAGCAATGATCCTGTATCCTACTTAGAGAAATATATAATTTTCAAAGAGAAATCCATATCCACACTTATTGCTTTCATTTTTATTTTTATCCTTAAAGAACAATGTCTTGGTTTGGTAGCCAATTTATGATAGTGCCATTCACTTGATTTATAACTTTGCTGAACAAGATGGCTCGTGATGAGACCCCTTGTCTTTTGATGGCAACAATCTTAAGTCATTGCCCTGTTGTGGTATGCAGTATTGGAAAAGTCAGCAAGCTATAATATCTATGATCATGATAAGTCGGCTCGTGATGAGACCTCTTACTCTTTAAGTTAAAGTGTATCATTGGATTATTCTCTGAACATTGTAATTTCCTAGGTGGGGAGGAAGTCATTTTTTCCTTAAGATAGTTTTGGACGACAATGGTAGAGTTTTTGGAAAGAAATTTTTTACAAAGAATCTTCATTTTGTTATTGATACTTTTCATTAGTCTGATATAAAACAATTTCTCACTAAAAGTTGCTTTTTATCAAAATTTTCAAAGTTGAAACTAGTATCGTTTCTAGGCCTAAAGCTTTTAACTGTATCTTTCAATAATAATGATCAATTTCTTAGAAGAATTCTATTTATACAAGTGAAAAAACAAAATCTAAAAGAGAATTTGTATCTTTTTCGTGAATTCCAAATGTAACCATGAACAACTGGTTTTATTACGAAAATAAAGAAAACTAATATACAAAAATAGAAGAATGATCTCCTATGGAAAATATTTTTTGAGGATTTTTCCGTTAACAGGTAAAGACTCTCTTTTTCCTGTTAAATCTTGTAACATAAAATTATATGGACCTATGATCTCTGCGATTTGGAAAGGACCAAGCCACATTAGTTGAAATTTCGTATGTTTCCCTTTTCCTCATGAGCCTTGTCCCATTTTAAAACTAGATCTCCGACCTGAAAATCCTCTCTGGATATCATGTTTGAATCAAAAGAAAATTTAACTAATGCTTGGTGATGAGCATGAGTTATTTTTGCCTGTTCTCATTGTTCTTCTAGATTAATTATTTCCAGTTGTCTTAGTTGTAAGGAATAAGTTGGTGCTTCATCAATATATTGAACTAAGGCCAAAGAAGGAATTGCTAGATGAGTTGGAAGAACCACTTCTTTCCCATAAACTAAATTAAAGGGAGAAGTGCCAATGGAGGCTTTTTGTGTTATTCGATCTGCCTATAAAGCATATATTAAATACTTATGCCAATTTTTATGATTTTGATCAATGGTTCGCTTAATGATTCTGATTAAGTTTTTATTTGTAGATTCAGCTAACCCATTTCCCTGTGGATAATAATTGGCAGAGTATTTAAGTTTGAAACCTCTCTTAAGTGAAAATTCGGTCATAGCATTACCACAAAAATACGATGCATTATCAAACATTAAAGCAAAAGGTAGACCAAACCTGGTGATTATGAACTGATATATGAATTCGATGATATGTTCGGCATTAGCAGTCTTAAGAGGAACTGCTTCTACCCAAAAATAATTAGTTGCTGTAATGATATATCTATGTTGCTTACAAGAGCGAGGAACGATCTCACCTATTATATCTAATCCCCATTGATCAAAAGGTTTTTCAATGTTGACTGGTTGTAACGGAAATGATGGTTTCTTTTGTCTTTGAGCAGCGGTTTGACAAACTTGACATTTCCTTACGTAGCTATGTGAGTCTTTGAATAATGTGGGCCAGTAATAGCCTGCGTGAAGGATTTTATGTGCAGTAGTATCTCCAGTATAATGTCCACCTGCTGGCCCATCGTGAAGTTCCTTCAAGACTTTTTCAGCTTTAGATTTCTCAAGACATCTAAGGAGAACAGAATCATAATTATTTCTAAAAAGAACATCATTCACAAGCTGATATTGTTTTGCCTTCAACCTTAGAGCTCTTTTCTTGGTATAATTGAGATTTGGAGGAGCATATCCATTTTTTAGATAATATATGATATCAGCATATAATGATTCAACATTGTTTAGGCTTACCTCATACATTTGTATCTCTGTAGATGGTTTTTCAGAAATAAGCGATGCTCCCGCTAGCATTTTGCAAAATCCTCGACCTCTTACAATACTTGTTGGTTTGATTTCTACATCATATTCTTGTAAGACAGTAATCCAATTGGCTCTTTTCTCATCCACATCTTTATGTACTAAAATATTTCTTACCGCTGGAAACGGTACTATGATTTTTGTATGGGTTTTAAGTAGAAAGGGTCTGAAATATTTAATTGCTTTGAAAATAGCATAAGCTTGTTTCTCTACATCTGAATAATTCAACTCAGCTCCCTGTAAATTTGAACTGAAAAATACAATTGGGGCTTCTACCTTGTCTTAATTTTCTTGAGTGAGTATCGCAACATATGATTTATCAGAGGCAAATGTATATAGAATAAAAGGATCGGAAAAATTTGGAGTTGCTAAAGATGGAGCATTAACAATTGCTTGTTTGATCAGATTGAATGCCTCATATTCATTTTGGCCCCATTTGAAGTTTGAATTCTTTTTAATCATTGCTTGTAAAGGAGATACAATTCTTGAAAAATCTGGCACAAATCTCTTTACAAAATTAATCTGGCCAAGGAAAGATTGCATAGCTTTCTTGTTGTGAGGTAAGGGTATTTCAAAAATCTCCTTGATTCTATCAGGATCAATATGAATTCCAGATTTTGATACTATGAATCCAAGAATTTTTCCTTCACTTAATGCAAAAAAGGATTTTTTTGGATTAAGTGAAATTCCATACCTTTGACAACGTTTAAAGATTTGTTTTAAGTCTTTAATATGATTTCTTCGTTTCTTGGAATATACAGTTATATCATCCAAGTAAATTACCACTGATTTGTTAACTAATCCTTTGAAAGCGATGTCCATGGCTCTCTGAAATGTAGCACCAGCATTGATCAGACCAAAAGACATCTTTTGATATGCATAAGTGCCCCATTTGGTTCTTAATGTGGTTTTCAATTGATCATCAGGATGAACCAATACTTGGTTATAGCTAGACAAACCATCTAAGAAAGACATTAATTCTGATCCTGCAACTGCCTGCAATATTTACTCCATAGGAGGCGAAGGAAAATTATATTTTTGGCAGGATTTGTTAAGATTTCAAAAGTCAACGCAAATTCTAATGTCTACGTTCTTCTTTCTAACAGGGACCATATTGAAAACCCATTTAGAATGTCGAACGGGAAAAATAATCTTGGCTTTCAACAACTTATTGAGTTCTGATTTGATCTGATTTTCTAGATTGGGATGGATCTTTCTCAGCTTTTGTTGTACAGGTTTTTCATCATTTATCATTGGGATAGTATGTTGGATGATAGAAGTGTCATAAGTTTTGAGTTCATCATAGTTCCAAGCAAAGACACTTTTGTATTGTTTCAAAAGACGAACATACGCTAATTTTTCTTCAGGAGCTAGACCGAGGCCTAGATTGATATTCTGTGGTTTGGTATCAGTTCCTAGATTTACTAATTCATAATTCAAAGTTGAACTTTGCAGTTTTGAATTGGTAGATCTTTTGAATCGATCTTTCAAATCATAAAGGTGTTCTAACTTGACTACTGACTTTGGCATAGCATTATTAGTGCTATCTTGTTGCAATTGTATGTCATGTTGGTCTTCATCAATTATCTGATTGGTGTAAGATCCTTCAGATGTGAGGAAGCTTACAATATCAGGATCATCATTGAAAATCCTCCAATTGGTAATGTTATCAGGAATCGAGGGTCTAAAGATTAATTCGATTGAAAATCGATCAGGGCTATAGTCTTCTGAAGGAATGAGTTTGGAAGCTACGTTAGCTAGAAGGTCTGCACTAGCATTCTGGATTCTGGGAATTGATGAAATATTAAATGCTATAAAGTGTTCAGTCAGATCTTGAACTAAAGATTGATAATGCTTTAAATGACCTGATAAACAATGTATAGTATTGCGTACCTGTTTGATTACAATTTCAGAATCTCTGAAAACTTGTAGATATTTGATGTCTAATCTGATTGCTTTGTATAATCCTTGGACTAAAGCCTCGTATTCTGCGGTATTATTGGTGCAATCGAACTCGAGTCTGCAAGTTAGCATAATTTTGTTTCCCTCTGGACTAACCAACACGCATCCTGCTCCTGCTCCTTCATTAGACTTAGAACCATCAAAAAATAACTTCCAAAATAAAGATTTATTTACAGGAGTATCTACAAAATTAATGCATTTAGAACTATCTGTTTGAGAAAAAATTTCTATTTGAGATAAAACAGAATGTTCTAAGTAAGGTGAAGTATGAGCATTAAAATTTCCTAAGAAATAATCAACTGAATAGTTGCCAATGATATTATTGTTGTATGCAACTGGTTCATTTTCTCCTTCCAATTATGTTACTATGTTTTCTGATGTTTTTCTCGCTCAAATTTTATCTGATTTGGTTTACCATTGTAAGGAAGCCACATGTGCGACCAATCAGTTGAAAAACATCCATGAAGTTTTTCTGACCAATCTCTGCTAAGAATTAAGCCATAAAATTCTGGAATATCTGCAACTAAAATGTCGATAACTTGACATACCTTTGGATTAGATGACAGCCTTATGGTAACCTGATTTAATTCGCCAATCACTTCAACTTGTGATCAATCTAGCTGGACTATGCGCACAACAGATTTTTGTGGTTGAATGTTCAACTTTGCACATATTGATTTTGGTAGAATATTAGATGAAGCTCCAGAATCCACTAAACAATTATGCAAATTTTTATTGAAAACTTCATAAGTAAGAAGAAATGGAGGAGTATGAGATCTCGACCTTCCTCCAATTAAAGTGATATTTTCTAGATCAACTTTACTAATCACATTAGTTGGAGGTCTTCCCATCTCGTTGGAAGCTTGAGAGATTACAGGGTCGGGCAAAGGTTTTTCTGGTACATGTAATTCTTTCAAAAGTACCTTTTGCTGATGTTTTAACTTGCTCAATTCATAAAAAGTGATGTTAGCCCTAGTCTTCTTCATGTCTTCTATGATATTATACTCCATTTCATCTGAAATGATTAGTGTTTTTGATGGAGTTGATGAATCTATTTGGACTGGGCTAGTTTGAGTTGCTTTGGACGTCGTTTTCTTGGCTGCAACTTTATCCTTAGTCATTGAGCTTGCGCTCTTTGGCTTAGGAGTTGGTTGAGGAGGATCAAGTTTATTTCTACTTCGAGTGCTAACCGGGGATGCTTCTTGATCTTCCTCATCTGGGAGGATGAAATCCCACATACCTTGTACTTCTACAACTTCTTCTGCATCAGTAGTTTCTTCAGTAGCAATCTCCTCTTCTTCTTCTTCTAATTCAGCATTAGTAATAGCATTTGACGGCTTTGAATCAGTTGAAGGGTTTCTTCTAAAAGGCTTGAAAAAAAAATTAGAAGATGTTTCTGCCACTTGTTTCTTAATGTCAACCATTTCATTGGACATGGTTTTCAAAACTTTCTGCAATCCTTCTAAATCGAATGGATCTTTCGATTGTTTTTTCTTGGGGTCTTCTTTAAAAGTAACCTTTTTGGATTTTCGTTCTTCTATCGCATTTTTATTTTCTAGAGCAATAATATGTTTATCTATTGTTATTTATTCCTTCATATTGTCAGCTAAAGTTGTTTTGTTAGCCCTATCAACGAAGATTGCTATATTTGATGGTAAAGCAGAGATATACCATTCACTTCGCACTTCTTTGCTAGGCTTGGAAGCAGTAGGAATTTTATTTAACAGTTTATTGAAACGTGAATTAAAATCCTTTATAGGCTCTTTTGACTCAGCTCTAAGATTAGACAAGTCATTGATCAGTGTCGCTGTAGACCTGTCATCACCAAACTTAGTCAAAAATTGATCGTGAAAGATATCCCAACTAGTAATAGATCCATACGGTAACGAGAAATACCATGATCCGGCTGCTCCTTGTAAAGTATAGGGAAAAATTCGGACGACAACATCTTCATTAGTAACTCCATTGAGATTTATGGACAACATGAAATTATTTATATGCTCTTCCGCTAGAATGCCTGCTTTAGGATTAAACTTAGGCAGCCATTTTTCAGGATGGGCCGGTATTTGACTCAAAGGTGCAGGCATTAAAACTGCCCCTAGGTTATTCCATGGAGAGGCCATTGCTGAACTACCAACAGAAGAAAGTGTAGAAGATGATCCCTACGGTTGGGAAGATGAGGATATTACGATTTTAGACATTTGAGAAGGGGATGTGGAAGTTCCAGTAGACTGACGGACAATAGTCTGAAGTGGAGGGGTGGATGGTTGACTTCCCGGTGAGGAGGTTGAGATGGATGATGATGATGAAAGAGTCTCACTATCAGACCCTTTAGGTGATTTCCTTTCTCTCTTCCTTGTAGGTAGAGGTAACTCAGTTGGCTGAATGCCAAGATTTTCGCTCTGTAATCTGGTAAGAGGATGAGCAGGATTATATTGCGAAGTCACACTGCCTTGAAATTTATCAGATATTTGAGGTGATATTGAAAATCTCTGAAGTTTATGAATCAAAGATTCAACTTCAGGAGGTTCAATAGTAGATTCTTCTGAAAATTCAGGGTTTTTGGTAGTGGCTATTGTTCTTTCGACTTCTGGCTCTAGATTTAAAAATTCTATGTGCGATGGAGAAGTCAGGGGAGATGGTGAGGGTGATTTACTCTCAGAATGGCATTTAGATTTTGACTTACTTTCCATTCATATTTCAGGCCCTCCTTCTAGCGCCAAATATGTTGAAGCCTCGAAAATCAGGTCTACAACAAGGGGGATACCCACCCGGTCCGGACCTTGGTTGGCAGCTTATTTTCCATTTGGTATAGTGAGTCCGACTGGGGATAATGGGACCAATTTCCCAATATGTGTGTGTGTGTTAAGAATTGATATTTCCTTTCTAAAAGTTCCTAAGTGAAATGCTTTTATTATAATTCTAATCTATAACATGCAATTGTATTCTAATTAAATAGAAATAATCTAATTCTAAACTTAACCTGGGATGTAATATTTTCTTTATGCGATTTAAAGTGATTTCAAATAGCAATTGGTAATAAAGATCATTCAACTATTATAAGAAAAGAATTCAATAAATATAAACCACTTCGTATAAAAAGTTAGACGAAACAGTTGTGAAAAACATATCGTATAATAAGCTATCCATATATTAAGCATAAACAAATGGCTATCACCGTACAAAAGTGGCAAATGATAACTCAAGCATTCAAGCATTAATACATAAACAACTGAACATAAATATCACTTTAACACAAAGGCAGAAATCATTAAGAGATAAAAGTACCATTTATAACTAGTTCTACTCATGAGCTTCAAGCAATAATGACTTATTTCTTCTTAATCCAACATCCTCTAAGAGTACAAAAGTGCAACATCAGTAGCAGATATTAAACGCAGATATCAATAAATCATGTTCCATTTATTCATCAAAACCTCCTCGGAGGGTGTAAAAGTGCATGTTCTGAGGACAAGTTTTTGACAAATTTCAAGACCCTTCTCTAAATGCATGAGAAGGGTTTAAATACTACTAACTAAATATAAAAATAATTTATTACAAAAATACAGGATACGGTTTAAATGATCGTCCTCTTTTTAGGCAAAAAATAAAGCAAAACTAATACTAAATCTAAAATTAAAACTTAACAACTAAATACTTGTGAATTTGTTCTTTGAAATTGCAAGTATTCAGCATTGATTTGAGAAGAGTAGGTTGGCTGACTTCAGATTTCAACTGTTTTGTGAAAATAGAATTGGCAAGCGCTGGCGCTATCTTCTCAGAAAAATTGATGATACATTTTAGACTCATGCATTGGCTGTGTGGTTTTACCAAACATGCCCAGTAAGAATCCAAATTTAACTTTGTTAATCTTTTAATCCATTCTGCCTTTTCTTGAGCCTTCTCTCTCCAGTCTGTTTGTAGTTGCTGTGCTTTCGGTAGGTATCCTGGAGTAGTTTAAGAGATCAGATTTGCCTCGTGTAAATTTTCATTTATGCAATCAATAATGTTACTTTCTACTGTGGCTACTTCTTCCGCTGCTTGCTCTGCTTTCTTGATTTATGCATCCCAATTATTAAAGAGCATTACTTTGTGATTATCATTTACTATTGGTGCACCTGCTCTTTTCCCCTCCTCTACTTCTTGCCAAGCTAAATAGTCAGTAACTCTTTTATCAATTAAATCATAATCATGTCGTAAGTCTACGACATGATTAGTGATTTTATCACTTTCTTCACAACAAGAGTTCCATTGTAATATTCTTTGGCATAATATTTCTTGTTGCTGCAGTAGTTCGTCATTTAAAGAAATAGACTCTGTGATAACTTCTGTAAGCTTGGGATCATCTTTGTGCATCTTTTTCACATCCTGTAGATGTTTCTCTTTTTCAGCCAAGCTATTCCGATATCCTATCTGCATTTTTTGGAAGTCTTGCTGTAATTTTTCAAGTTGTTTCTGTGCTTCATTGTTTGCATTGGCTTGTTGCAGTTGTTGCAGAACCTGTACTTGATCTTCTTTTTCATTTAATAATTGTCATACCTCAGATGCTTAATCAATGGCTGCAGAGGCATATGCTCCTATGATCTGAGATAATTTGGTAAGATTTTCAGTTGGATCAGTTGTAAGATCTTGCCATAAGACATCTAATTGTTCTGCATCATGAGAGAGTGCATTTTCCAATTTTCTTTTCTTTCTTTGTTTTCTTACCACTGCCTTGTGTTGTGGACTATAGAATACATCAAGAGGAGAAATTTCCTCTATTTTGAGCATGAGTTCAGAGGATGGGGTAATGGGAATATGTTTTGTTTCCGAGACATTGCTAGTTATTCTTGTGACTATATTTTTTGTTGTCTGTATATTAATCGCAGGTGTCTGTATGTTCTATCCTTCAATATTAATCAAATCATTGGCTGTCCCATTCCTTTTATAACTCATTTCTGATTGATGGTTGCTGTATAATGAGAGGGGGAATATTTAACTGTGGAGAGGTTGAAACCTGTTGCTGTTAAAGCTCCTTTGACTGGGCAGTATCCCTTACTGACCCTTCACTTTTATCATGATCATTTTCAGACCTCTTAGAGTGTTCAAAGGTTTCTTTCCCAGACTTAGACTTAGACCTATTTGTACCTGAACTTCCACTGAGACTGATACTGGGAGTTGGTTGCCTTATGGGCTCCAAACGTAATTTATCCAAAGGAATAGTAGTCAACCTCCTTTCTCTGTATATTTTGAATTCTTGAAATTCTGCTCGAGGAAACCGTATTTGAGCCGAATGTAGAACCTCTCTAAGTGTGCTTTTTTCTTGGAACATGTCATCAAAAAGATCATCTTCTTTAGAAAATACTCTTATTTTGATTACAGTAGTGAAATTTTTAACAATATCATAGGGGTCGAATGGTCTTCTTGGAAATTTGAACAAATGTAAACATGTAATATTGTTTAATTCTTTGAATGCATGACCAATATCAAATAATGAAAAGGCCCCACAGGAAATTGTGGCCAGACAGCCTTCTTTTTATCCTTCAAATATTTAGTCAAACCTCCTTCTCCACAGGTTTGATAAGCAATTTCTCATGTCATGAGTTTGTCAGGGACATACAAAGGTAAAACATGGGGGGAAGAAAAACTTCCAAATACCCTAACATATGTAAACAGTTCTTCTCCAAACCATCTCGCAACAGGAAGTATGTCTACCTCTGCTTCAGGAGAAAACCTTGGAGTGTATTTATCATATAACATTCTATACAGGGGCAACATGTTTCCATGGAAAATCTTGTAAAAATAGGGAATGAACTTTGAATCCCACAATTCTTTGTGATAAACATGAATGGGTAGGGGATCTTGAGTTGTCCATTTCCAACCCATTAAAATAAACTTAGAAACATAACAGATTGAATCCATTACATAAGAAGATAAGTAAAAAGGGGGATAAATTCTCTGAGAAACAGTTCTTTTGGACCGATAATTCAAAATAGCTATGGCTAAGTTGTCAGATAATATCTTAGCCCAATCCACAATGTAGCATTAACAGCAACATTCAATAATGATAGCCATTCAGATGAAAATTTATTAATGTCTGGCTTTCCAAAAAGCCTACAGAACATAGCAGCAACAAAGCAATATGGATAAGTGAGAGAACCAGTACTATACATACCGTGTTTATCCTTTTTTAGTGCTTCATCTCTCCTTGACCAATCCTTGGTGCATTTTGGAAGGTTTTCATTTTCTTTGGCAAACTTCTCCATGAACTATTTGTTATAATTCGCTTGTGGCTCCGGCAAATGATACATGAGTCTCAAATCCTGTGGAGTAAATGAACCAATGAGTTCTTGACCCTTAGTCTTAAACTGTCTGTTTGTAATATCCGTGCTGTCCAGTATCCATTTAACCATGTACGTGTATGGAAGTATTTTAGACCTTGCTGCTATTCGGTGCAAAAATGAGCAGGCTAGCTCTATAATAGACGCTTCAGATGACCCATGTGAGCCTGCAGTGGCTGTAACCTCCATTTCTCTGGCGTTCTCTTCCTCTAGTAGATTATACATGCCCTCCCAAGTAGTAATACCAGCGTCTTTGTTACAGGCGGTGTCTGTATACAAGGGAGTCATTTCTTTCTCTTCAGAACTCAGAGCCTTGTCTTTATTTTCCATTATACTCTGAATATTGCTTTGTATAGTTCTTTGTTCTTTGCTCCTATAGTTTACGAATTAAGCGAGAATAATGATAAGAAAAAGGTGACAGGAAAGTTTTAAATTCTGAATATGTATAAAATATACCACCTTATGTGAAATGGCTCTTCGATCACAACAAAACCAAATTTCATTAATGATTGACAACCAATTTATTGATTAACATTAAAGCGCATAACGAGATCTCGATTTATGGAGAAAGCTTCTTCGTACAACGAGCCTTAAGGACCTGCAATAAGGCGATCTACGATTTGCTTCGCAATATCACAGATCACAGTATCGCACATCGCAATATCGCAATACCGCAATATCGCAATATTGCTGAAGCGGAACATGTGACAATCATCCGTTAACATATTTTTGCGATATGCGATTTGCGATATGTGCCATCGCATATCGGTGATTTTGAGGTTTTTAGCGTAAGTGATATTTGAGACATGCGATGCGATGAATATTTTTCATGCATATTTTTGCATTGCAATATCGCAATTTTAGAATTCTGCTTGTAAAGAGATATCCATTACTTTTTTTTTGCGATGCGATATTCCTTAAGGAATGATTTTATTCTATCTTATCATAAAACTTAAGCTTTTTAGATTTTTCAAGAGGTATTTTCCTAAGTTTATGATATTAAGTTTTATTGAACAAAGAATACAAGTACTAATTGATTTTTAGATTTTTTGACTAAGGGTCCCCTCTTATTTAGTATTATCACTAATACTAAATAAGAAGGGGGGTTGTTGCTGGCCACAACAATTGGTGATTCACTCGGAAGAACCAGTTATCTCTACTTTTCATTTTAATTTTCTAAACTTTCAAAATAGAAAATTTTCCAGAAAATCAAACTTTATAATAAAAAGACAAAGTACATTATGCTTTTATCTATCAATGATATTTCGTTTCTTCTATATCCAACTTTGACTATTTACTTCCTCAAGCTAGTCCTTGTATCTATATCAGTCACTACTTGGTTTATAGAGATAAAAACAAAGACTTCTCTGTAGATCAGTTTTAAATATGCTCATTTGTCATAGGTAGAGCCTCTTCTGCCAGCGGACGTCTATAGCCTCGACAGGGTTACCTGTTACCCAGCAATGATCCTGTATCGTACTTAGGGAAATATACAGTTTTCAAAGAGAAATCCATATCCACACTTATTGCTTTCATTTCTCTTTTTTATCCTTAAAGAATAATGTCTTGGTTTGGTAGCCAATTTATGACAGTCTCATTCACTTGATTTATAAATTTGTTGAACAAGACGGCTCGTGATGAGACCCCTTTGTCTTTTGATTGCAACAATCTTAAGTCATTGCCCTGTTGTGGTATGCAGTATTGGCAAAGTCAGCAAGCTACAATATCTATGATCATGATAAGTCGGCTCGTGATGAGACCTCTTACTCTTTAAGTTAAAGTGTATCATTGGATTATTCTCTGAACATTGTAATTTCCTAGGTGGGGAGGAAGTCATTGTTTCCTTAAGATAATTCTGGACGACGATGGTAGAGTTTTTTGGAAAGAATTTTTTTACAGAGAATATTTATTTTTTTATTGATACTTTTCATTAGACTGATATAAAACAATTTCTCACTAAAAGTTGCTTTTTATCAAAATTTTCAAAGTTGAAACTAATATCATTTCTAGGCCTAAAGCTTTTAACTGTATCTTTCAATAAGAATGATCAATTTCTTAGAAGAATTCTATTTATACAAGTGAAAAAACAAAATCTAAAAGATAATTTTTATCTTTTTCATGAATTCCAAATGTAACCATTAACAACTAGTTTTATTATAAAAATAAAGAAAACTAATATACAAAAATAGAAGAATGATCTCCTATGGAAAATATTTTTTGAGGATTTGTCTGTTAACAGGTAAAGACTCTCTTTTTCTTGTCAAATCCTGTAACATAAAATTAGATGGACCTATGATCTCTGCGATTTGGAAAGGACCAAGCCACATTCGTTGAAATTTCGTATGTTTCCCTTTTTCCTCATGAGCCTTGTCCCATTTTAAAACTATATCTCCAACCTTAAAATCCTTTCTGGATATCATGTTTGAATCAAAATAAGCTTTAACTAATGCTTGGTGATGAGCATGAGTTATTTTGGCCTGTTCTCGTTGTTCTTCTAGCTTAATTATTTCCATATGTCTTAGTTGTAAGGAAGAAGTTGGTGCTTCATCAATATATTGAACTAAGGCCAAAGAAGGAATTGCTATATGAGTTGGAAGAACCACTTCTTTCCCATAAACTAAATTAAAGGGAGAAGTGCCAATGGAGGCTTTATGTGTTATTCGATCTGTCCATAAAGCGTATATTAAAGACTTATGCTAATTTTTATGATTTTGATCAATGGTTCGCTTAATGATTATGATTAAGTTTTTATTTGTAGATTCAACTAACCCATTTCGCTATGGATAATAATTGGCAGAGAATTTAAGTTTGAAATCTCTCTTTAGTTCAAATTCAGTCACAATATTGGCAGAAAAATACGATGCATTATCAAACATTAAAGCAAAAGGTAAACCAAACTTGGTGATTATGAACTGATCTATGAACTCGATGATATGTTCGGCATTAGCAGTCTTAAGAGGAACTGCTTCTACCCATTTAGTAAAATAATCAGTTGCTGTAATGATATACCTATTATGTCCTATCCCCATTGATCAAAAGGCTGTTCAATATTGATTGGTTGTAACGGCAATGATGGTGAGGAACGATCTCACCTATTATGTCCTATCCCCATTGATCAAAAGGCTGTTCAATATTGATTGGTTGTAACGGCAATGATGGTTTCTTTTGTCTTATAGTAGCAGTTTGACAAACTTGACATTTCCTTATGTAGCTATGTGAGTATTTGAATAATGTGGGCCAGTAATAGCCTGCGTGAAGGATTTTATGTGCAGTAGTATCTCCAGCATAATGTCCACCTGCTGGCCCATCATGAAGTTCCTGCAAGACTTTTTCAGCTTTAGATTTCTCAAGACATCTAAGGAGAAAAAAATCATAATTCATTCTAAAAAGAACATCATTCACAAGCTGATATTGTTTTTCCTTCAACCTTAGAGCTCTTTTCTTGGTGTAATTGAGATTTGAAGGAGCATATCCATTCTTTAGATAAAATATGATATCAGCATATAATGATTCAAAATTGTTTAGGCTTACCTCATACATTTGTATCTCTTCAGATGTTTTCTCAGAAATAAGCGATGCTCCAGACGTTTGAGAAGGAGATGTGGAAGTTCTAGTAGACTGATGGACAATAGTCTGAAGTGGAGGGGTGGATGGTTGACTTTGTGATGAGGAGGTTGAGATGGATGATGATGATGAAAGAGTCTCACTATCAGACCCTTTAGGTGATTTCCTTGCTCTCTTCCTTGTAGGTAGAGGTAACTCAGTTGGCTGAATGCCAAGCTTTTCGCTCTGTAATCTGGTAAGAGGATGAGCAGGATTATATTGCGAAGTCACACTGGCTTGAGATTTATCAGATATTTGAGGTGATTTTGAAAATCACTGAAGTTTATGAATCAGAGATTCAACTTCAAGAGGTTCAATAGAATATTCTTCTAAAAAGTCAGGGTATGTGGCAGTGGATGTTGTTCTTTCGACTTCTGGCTCTAGATTTAAAAATTCTATGTGAGATGGAGAAGTCAGTGGGAGATGGTGAGGGCGATTTACACTCAGAATGGAATTTAGATTTTGACTTACTTTCCATTCATAGTTCGGGCCCTCCTTCTAGCGCCAAATATGTTGAAGCCCCAAAAATCGGGTCTACAGCAAAGGGGATACCCACCCGGTCTGGACCTTGGTTAGCAGCTCATTTTCCGTTTGGTATAGTGAGTCCGACTGGGGATAATGGGACCAATTTCCAAATATGTGTATGTGTGTGTTAAGAATTGATATTTCCTTTCAAAAAATTCCTAAGTGAAATGCTTTTATTCTAATTCTAATCTATAACATGCAATTGTATTCTAATTAAATAGAAATAATCTAATTCTAAACTTAACCCGGGATGTAATATTTTCTTTATGCGATCTAAAATGACTTCAAATAGCAATTGATAATAAATATCATTCAACTGTTATAAGAAAAGAATTCAATAAATATAATCCACTTAATATAAAAATTTAGACGAAACAGTTGTGAAAAACATATCGCATAATAAGCTATCCATATATTAAGCATAAAAAAATGGCTATCACCGTACAAAAGTGCCAAATGATAACTCAAGCATTCAAGCATTAATACATAAACAACTAAACATAAATATCACTTTAACACAAAGGCAGAAACAGTCAAGAGATAAAAGTACCATTTATAACTAGTTCTACTCATGAGCTTCAAGCAATAATGACTTATCTCTTCTTAATCCAACATCCACTAAGAGTACAAAAGTGAAACATCAATAGCAGATATTAAATGCAGATATCAATAAATCATGTTCCATTCATTCATCAAAACCTCCTCGGAGGGTGCAAAAGTGCATGTTACGAGGACAAGTTTTTGACAAATTTCAGGACCCTTCTCTAAATGCATGAGAAGGGTTTAAATACTACTCACTAAATATAAAAATAATTTATTACAAAAATATAGGATACAGTTTAAATGACCGTCCTCTTTTTAGGCAAAAAATAAAGCAAAACTAATAGTAAATCTAAAATTAAAACTTAACAACTAACTACTTGTGAATTTGTTCTTTGAAATTGCAAGTATTCAGCATTGATTTGAGAAGAGTAGGCTGGCTGACTTCAGATTTCAACTCTCCTATGAAAATGGAATTGGCAAGAGCTAGCGCTATCTTCTTGGCAAAATTGATGATACATTTGAGAGTCATGCATTGGATGTGTGGTTTTACCA
Organism: Pinus albicaulis; assembly: GCA_034641835.2. Taxonomy (NCBI): domain Eukaryota; kingdom Viridiplantae; phylum Streptophyta; class Pinopsida; order Pinales; family Pinaceae; genus Pinus; species Pinus albicaulis. The sequence goes on along the minus strand of CM076569.1, from coordinate 272,257,315 downwards.
AACATGCCCAGTAAGAATCTCAATTTAACTTTGTTAATCTTTTAATCCATTCTGTCTTTTCTTGAGCCTTCTCTCTCCAGTCTGTTTGTAGTTGTTGTGCTTTCAGTAGGTATCCTGGAGTAGTTTCAGAGATCAGATTTGCCTCATGAAAATTTTCATTTATGCAATCAATAATGTTTCTTGCTGCTGTGGCTACTTCTTCCGCTGCTTGCTCTGCTTTCTTGATTTGTGCATCCCAATTATTAAAGAGCATTACTTTGTGATTATCATTGATTATTGGTGCACCTGCTCTTTTTCCCTCCTCTGTTTTTTGCCAAGCTAAATAGTCAGTAACTCTTTTATCAATTAAATCATAATTATATCGTAAGTCTACGACATGATTAGTGATTTTATCACTTTCTTCACAATAAGAGTTCCATTTTAATATTCTTTGGCATAATATTTCCTGTTGCTGCAGTAGTTGGTCATTTAAAGAAATAGACTCTGTGATAAATTCTGTAAGCTTGGGATCATCTTTATGCATCTCTTGCACATCCTGTAGCTATTTCTCTTTTTCAGCCAAGCTATTCTGATATCCTATCTGCATTTTTTGGAAGTCTTGCTGTAACGTGCTTCATTGTTGGCATTGGCTTGTTGCAGTTGTTGTTGCAGAACCTGTACTTGATCTTCTTTTTCATTTAATAATTTTCATACCTCAGATGCTTTATCAATGGCTGCAAAGGCATATTCTCTTGTGATTTGAGATAATTTGGTAAGATTTTCAGTTGGATCATTAGTAGGATCTTGCCATAAGACATCTAATTGTTATGCATCATGAGAGAGCGCATTTTCCAATTTTCTTTTATTTCCTTGTCTTCTTACCACTGCCTTGTGTTGTGGACTATAGAATACATCAAGAGGAGGAATTTCCTCTATTTTGAGCATGAGTTTAGAGGATGGGGTAACGAGAATATGTTCTGTTTTCAAGACATTGCTAGTTATTCCTGTGACTATATTTTTTGTTGTCTGTGTATTACTCACAGGTGTCTGTGTGTTCTGTCCTTAAATATTAATCAAATCATTGAATGTCTCCCATTCCTTGTCTAACTTAGTTCTGACTGATGGTTGTTGTATAATGAGAGGGGGAAGATTTAACTGTGGAGAGGTTGAAACCTGTTGCTGTGAAAGCTCCTTTGACTGGGCAGTATCCCGTACTGACCCTTCACTTTTATCATGATCATTGTTAGACCTCTTAGAGTGTTCAGAGGTTTCTTTCCCAGAGTTAGACTTACACCTATCTGTACCTAAACTTCCACTGATACTGATACTGGGAGTTGGTTCCCTTACGGGTTCCAAATGTAATTTATCCAAAAGAATAGTAGTCAACCTCATTTCTCTGTATATTTTTAATTCTTGAAATTCTGCTGGAGGAAACCAGATTTGAGCCAAATGTAGAACCTCTCTAAGTGTGCTTTTTTCTTGGAACTTGTCATCAAAAATATCATCTTCTTTAGAAAATACTTTTATTTTGACTACAGTAGTGAAATTTTTAACAATATCATAGGGGTCGAATGGTCTTCCTAGAAATTTGAACAAATGTAAACATGTAATATTGTTTACTTCTTTGAATGCATGACCAATATCAAATAATGAAAAGGCCTCACAGGCCATAGGAAATTATGGCCAGATAGCCTTATTTGTATCCTTCAAATCTTTAGTCAAATCTCCTTCTCCGCAGGTTTGATAAGGAATTTCTTGCACCATGAGTTTGTCAGGGACATACAAAGGTAAAACATGGGGGGAAGAAAAACTTCCAAATACCCTAAAATATGTAAACAATTCTTCTCCAAACCATCTCGCAACAGGAAGTATGTCTACCTCTGCTTCAGGAAAAAACCTTGGAGCATCTTTATCATATAACATTATGTACAGGGGCAACATGATTCCATGGCAAATCTTTTAAAAATAGGGAATGAAATTTGAATCCCACAATTCTTTGTGGTAAACATGAATGGGTAGGGGATCTTGAGTTATCCATTTCCAACCCATTAAAGGAAACTTAGAAACATAACATATTGAATCCATTACATAAGAAGATAAGTAAAAAGGGGGATAAATTCTCTGATAAACAGTTCTTTTGGACCGATAATTCAAAATAGCTGTGGCTAAGTTGTCAAATAATATCTTAGCCCAATCCACAATAGTAGCATTAACAGCAGCATTCAATAATGGTAGCCATTCAGATGAAAATCTATTAATGTTTGGCTTTCCAAAAAGCCTACAGAGCATAGCAGTAGCAAAGCAATATGGAGAAGTGAGAGAACTAGTACTATACATACCGTGTTTATCCTTTTTTAGTGATTCATCTCTCCTTGACCAATCCTTGGTGAATTTTGGAAGGTTTTCATTTTCTTTGGCAAACTTCTCCATGAATTGTTTGTTATAAGTCGCCTGTGGCTCCGGCAAATGATACATGAGTCTCAAATCCTGTGGAGTAAATGAACCAATGAGTTCTTGACCTGAGTCTTAAACTGTATGTTTGTAATATCCGTGCTATCCAGTATCCATTTAACCATGTCCATGTATGGAATTATTTTAGGCCTTGCTGCTATTCGGTGCAAAAATGAGCAGGCTAGCTCTGTAATAGATGTTTCAGATGACCCATGTGAGCCTGCAGTGGCTGTAACCTCCATTAATTTGGGGTTCTATTCCTCAAGTAGATTATACATGCCCTCCCAAGTAGTAATACTAGCGTCTTTGTTACAGGTGGTGTCTGTATACAAGGGAGTCATTTCTTTCTCTTTAGAACTCATAGCCTTGTCTTTTTTTCCCATTATACTCTGAATATTTCTTTGTATAGTTCTTTGTTCTTCACTCCTGCAATTTATGAATTAAGTGAGAATAATGATAAGAAAAAGGTGACAGGAAAGTTTTAAATTCTGAAGATGTATAAAATATACCACCTTACACGAAATTTCTCTTCGATCACAACAAAACCAAATTTCATTAATGATTGACAACCAATTTATTTCTTAACATTAAAGCGCATAGCAGGATCTTGATTTATGGAGAAAGCTTCTTCATACAATGAGCCTTAAGGACCTGCGATAAGGCGATCTGCGATTTTCTTCACAATATCACAGATCGTAGTATTGCACATCGCAATATCGCAATACCGCAATATCGCAATATCGTTGAAGCAGAACATGTGACAATCATCCGTTAACATATTTTTGCGATATGCGATTTGCGATATGTGCCATCGCATATCGGTGATTTTGAGGTTTTTAGCGTAATTGATATTTGAGACATGCGATGCGATTAATATTTTTCATGCATAGTTTCGCATCGCAATATCGCAATTTTAGAATTCTGCTTGTAAAGATATATCCATTACTTTTTTTTTTGCGATGCGATATTCCTTTAAGGAATGATTTTATTCTATCTTATCATAAAACTTAAGCTTTTTAGATTTTTCAAGAGGTATTTTCCTAAGTTTATGATATTAAATTTTATTGTGAAACGCGATTTGCGATATATGTTATCGTACATCGGTGATTTGAGGTTTTTCAGTGTAAGATATGACATACGAAGCATGCGATGCGATGAATGTTCTTTTAGTGCGTAGTTTCGCATCGCGATCTCGCAATTTTTAGTGTTCCGCTTATAAAGAGGCATTCATTACCTTTTTGCGATGCGATATTCCTTAAAGAATGATTTTATTCTATGCTATCATAAAACTTAGGTTTTTTAGATTTTTCAAGGAATATTTTCCTAAGTTTATGATAGTAAGTTTTATTGAAAAAAGGAAAAAGCAAGCACTAAAAAGAAAATATTTTTTAAATTTTTTGAATAAGGGTCCCCACTTATTTATTATTATTGATAGTACTAAATAAGAAGGGGGTTTGTTGCTGGCCACAACAATTGGCAATTCACTCGGAAGAACCAGTTATCTCTGCTTTTCTTTTGAATTTTTTTAACTTTTTAAAATAGAAAATTTTCCAGAAAATCAAACTTTATAATAAAAAGACAAAGTAAATTATGCTTTTATCTATCAATGATATTTCTTTTCTTCTATATTCAACTTTTGACTATTCACTTCCTCAAGCTAGTCCTTGTATCCATATCAGTCACTACTTGGTTTATAAAGATAAAAACAAAGACTTCTCTGTAAATCAGTTTTAAATATGCTCATTTGTCGTAGGTAGAGCCACTGCTGCCAGTAGGCGTTTATAGCCTCAACAGGGTTACTTGTTACCCAACAATGATCCTGTATCCTACTTAGAGAAATATACAATTTTCAAAGAGAAATCCATATCCACACTTATTGCTTTCATTTTTATTTTTTATCCTTAAAGAACAATGTCTTGGTTTGGTAGCCAATTTATGACAGTTTCATTCACTTGATTTATAACTTTTCTGAACAAGCTGGCTCGTGATGAGACCCCTTGTCTTTTGATTGCAACAATCTTAAGTCATTGCCCTGTTGTGGTATGCAGTATTGGCAAAGTCAGCAAGCTAAAATATCTATGATCATGATAAGTCGGCTCGTGATGAGACCTCTTACTCTTTAAGTTAAAGTGTATCATTGGATTATTCTCTGAACATTGTAATTTCCTAGGTGGGGAGGAAGTCATTGTTTCCTTAAGATAATTCTGGACGACAATGGTAGAGTTTTTGGAAAGAACTTTTTACAGAGAATCTTTATTTTGTTATTGATACTTTTCATTAGACTAATATAAAACAATTTCCCACTAAAAGTTGCTTTTTATCAAAATTTTCAAAGTTGAAACTAGTATCATTTCTAGCCCTAAAGCTTTTAATTGTATCTTTCAATAATAATGATCAATTTCTTAGAATAATTCTATTTATACAAGTGAAAAAACAAAATATGAAAGAGAATTTGTATCTTTTTCGTGAATTCCAAATGTAACCATTAACTAATGGTTTTATTATGAAAAAAAAAAAAAAAAACTAATATACAAAAATAGAAGAATGATCTCCTATGGAAAATATTTTTTGAGGATCTGTCCGTTAACAGGTAAAGACTCTCTTTTTCCTGTCAAATTCTGTAACATAAAAGTAGATGGACCTATGATCTCTGTGATTTGGAAAGGACCAAGCCACATTCGTTGAAATTTCGTATGTTTCCCTTTTTTCCTCATGAGCCTTGTCCCATTTTAAAACTAGATCTCCGACCTTAAAATCCTTTCTGGATATCATGTTTGAATCAAAAGATGCTTTAACTAATGCTTGGTGATGAGCATGAGTTATTTTGGCCTGTTCTCGTTGTTCTTCTAGCTTAATTATTTCCAGCTGTCTTAGTTGTAAGGAAGAATTTGGTGCTTCATCAATATATTGAACTAAGGCCAAAGAAGGAATTGCTAGATGAGTTGGAAGAACCACTTCTTTCCCATAAACTAAATTAAAGGGAGAAGTGCCAATGGAGGCTTTCTACGTTATTTGATCTGCCCATAAAGCATATATTAAAGACTTATGCCAATTTTTATGATTTTGATCAATGGTTCACTTAATGATTCTGATTAAGTTTTTATTTGTAGATTCAGCTAACCCATTTCCCTGTGGATAATAATTGGCAGAGTATTTAAGTTTGAAACCTCTCTTAAGTGCAAATTCAGTCATAGCATTGCCAGAAAAATACGATGCATTATCAAACATTAAAGCAGAAGGTAAACCAAACCTGGTGATTATGAACTGATCTATGAACTCGATGATATGTTCGGCATTAGCAGTCTTAAGAGGAACTGCTTCTACCCATTTAGTAAAATAATCAGTTGTTGTAATGATATACCTATGTTGCTTAGAAGAGTGAGGAACGATCTCACCTATTATGTCCAATCCCCATTGATCAAAAGGTTGTTCAATATTGACTGGTTGTAACGGCAATGATGGTTTCTTTTGTCTTCCAGCAGCGATTTGACAAACTTGACATTTCCTTACGTAGCTATGTGAATCTTTGAATAGTGTGGGCCAGTAATAGCCTGCGTGAAGGATTTTATGTGCGGTATCATCTCCAGCATAATGTCCACCTGCTGGCCCATCGTGAAGTTCCTGGAAGACTTTTTCAGCTTCAGATTTCTCAAGACATCTAAGGAGAACGGAATCATAATTCATTCTACAAAGAACATCATTCACAAGCTGATATTATTTTGCCTTCAACCTTAGAGCTCTTTTTTTGGTGTAATTGAGATTTGAAGGAGCATATCCATTCTTTAGATAAAATATGATATCAGCATATAATGATTCAACATCATTTAGGCTTACCTCATACATTTGTATCTCTGCATATGGTTTTTCAGAAATAAGCGATGCTCCTACTAGTATTTTGCAAAAGCCTTGACCTCTTACAATATTTGCTGGTTTGATTTCTACATCATATTCTTGTAAGGCAGTAACCCAATTGGCTCTTTTCTCACCCACATCTTTCTGAACTAAAAAATTTCTTACCGCTAGAAACGGTACTATGATTTTTGTATGGGTTTTAAGTAGAAAAGGTCTGAAATATTTAATTGCTTTGAAAACAGCATAAGCTTGTTTCTCTACATCTGAATAATTCAACTTAGCCCCCTGTAAATTTGAACTAAAAAAGGCAATTGGGGCTTCTGCCTTGTCTTGATTTTCTTGAGTGAGTATTGCAGCATATGATTTATCAGAGGAAAATGTATACAAAATAAAAGGATTATAAAAATTTGGAGTTGCTAAAGATGGAGCGTTAACAATTGCTTGTTTGATCAGATTAAATGCCTCATATTCGTTTTGGCCCCATTTGAAGTTTGAATTCTTTTTAATCATTGCTTGTAGAGGAGATACAATTCTTGAAAAATATGGCACAAATCTCTTTACAAAATTAATCTAGCCAAGGAAAGATTGCATAGCTTTCTTGTTATGAGGTAAGGATATTTCAGAAATCTCCTTGATTCTATCAGGATCAATATGAATTCCAGATTTTGACACTATTAATCCAAGAAGTTTTCCTTCACTTAATGCAAAAAAATATTTTTTTGGGTTAAGTGAAATTCCATACCTTTGACAACGTTGGAAGATTTGTTTTAAATCTCTAAGATGATTGCCTCGTTTCTTGGAATATACAGTTATATCATCCAAATAAATTACCACTGAATTGTTAACTAATCCCTTGAAAACGCTATCCATTGCTCTCTGAAATGTGGCACCAGTGTTGATCAGACCAAAAGGCATCTTTTGATATGCATAAGTGCCCCATTTGGTTCTGAATGTGGTTTTCAATTGGTCATCAGGATGAACCAACACTTGGTTGTAGCCAGAGAAACCATCTAAGAAAGACATTAATTCTGATCCAGCAACTGCCTGCAATATTTGCTCCATAGGAGGCAAAGGAAAATTATCTTTTTGGCAAGCTTTGTTAATATTTCGAAAGTCAATGCAAATTCTAATGTCTCCATTCTTCTTTCTAACAGGAACCATATTGGAAACCCATTTATAATGTCGAACGGGAAAAATAATCTTGGCTTTCAATAACTTATTGAGTTCCGATTTGATCTGATTTTCTAGATTGGCTTTTGTTGGACAGGTTTTTCATCATTTATCATTGGGATAGTATGTTGGATGATAGAAGTGTCATAAGTTTTGAGTTCATCGTAGTTCCAAGCAAAGACACTTTTGTATTGTTTCAAGAGACGAACATATGCTAATTTTTCTTCAAGAGCTAGGCCGAGGCCTAGGTTGATATTCTGTGGTTTGGTATCAGTTCCTAGATTTACTAATTCATAATTCAAATTTGAACTTTGCAGTTTTGAATTGGTAGATCTTTTGAATCGATCTTTCAAATCATAAATTTCTTCTAACTTGACTACTGACTTTGGCATAGCATTATTAGTGCTATCTTGTTGCAATTGTATGTCATGTTGGTCTTCATCAATTATCTGATTGGTGTAAGATCCTTCAGATGTGAGGAAGCTTACAATATCAGGATCATCATTGAAAATCCTCCAATTGGTAATTTTATCAAGAATCGAGGGTCTAAATATTAGTTCGATTGAAAATCGATATGGGCTATAGTCTTCTGCAGGAATGAGCTTGGAAGCTACGTTAGCTAAAAGGTCTGCACTTGCATTTTGGATTCTGGGAATTGATGAAATATTAAATGCTATAAAGTGTTCAGTCAGATCTTGAACTAAATATTGATAATGCTTTAAATGACCTGATAAACAATGTATAGTATTGCGTACCTATTTGATTACAATTCAGAATCCCCAAAAACTTGTAGATATTTGATGTCTAATCCGATTGCTTTGTATAATCCTTGGACTAAAGCCTCGTATTCTGCGGTATTATTGGTGCAATCGAACTCGAGTCTGCAAGTTAGCATAATTTTGTTTCCCTCTGGACTAACCAACACGCATCCTGATCCTACTCCTTCATTAGACTTAGAACCATCAAAAAATAACTTCCAAAATAAAGATTTATTTACAGGAGTATCTACAAAATTAATGCATCTAGAACTATCTGTTTGAGAAAAAATTTCTATTTGAGATAAAACAGAATGTTCTAAGTAAGGTGAAAATTGAAATTTCCTAAGAAAGAATCAACTGAATAGTTTCCAATGATATTATTGTTGTATGCAACTGGTTCATTTTCTCCTTCCAGTTCTGTTACTATGTATTTCTGATGTTTTTCACGCTCAACCTTTATCTGATTTGGTTTACCATTGTAAGGAAGCCACATGTGTGACCAATCAGTTGCGAAGTATCCATGAAGTTTTTCTGACCAATCTCTGCTAAGAATTAAGCCATAAAATTCTGGAATATCTGCAACTAAAATGTCGATAACTTGACATACCTTTGGATTAGATGACAGCCTTATGGTAACCTGATTTAATTCGCCGATCACTTCAACTTGCGATTGATCTAACTGGACTATGCGTACAACATATTTTTGCGGTTGAATGTTCAACTTTGCACATATTGATTTTGGTAGAATATTAGATGAAGCTCCAGAATCCACTAAACAATTATGCAAATTTTTATTGAAAACTTCGTAAGTAAGAAGAAAAGGAGGAGTATGAGATCTCGACCTTCCTCCAATTAAAGCGATATTTTCTAAATCAACTTTACTAATCGCATTAGTTGGAGGTCTTCCCATCTCGTTGGAAGCTTGAGAGATTACAAGATCGGGCAAAGGTTTTTCTGGTACAGCATGTAATTCTTTCAAAAGTACCTTTTGTTGGTGTTTTAACTTGCTCAATTCATAAAAAGTGATTTTATCCCTAATCTTCTTCATATCTTCTATGATATTATACTCCATTTCATCTGAAATGATCAGTGTTTTTTATGGAGTTGATGAATTTGTTTGGACTGGGCTGGTTTTAGTTGCTTTAGATGTCGTTTTATTGGGTGCAACTTTGTCTTTATTCATATAGCTTGCGCTCTTTGGCTTAGGAATAGGTTGAGGAGGATCAAGTTGATTTCTACTTCGAGTGCTAATCAGGGATGCTTCTTGATCTTCCTCATCTGGGAGGATGAAATCCCACATACCTTGTACTTCTACAACTTCTTCTTCATCAGTAGTTTCTTCAGTAGCAATCTCCTCTTCTTCTTCTTCTGATTCATCATTAGTAATAGCATTGGTCGGCTTTGAATCAGTTGAAGGGTTTCTTCTAAAAGGCTTGAAAGAATTTTTAGAAGATGTTTCTGCCACTTGTTTCTTAATGTCAACCATTTTGTTGGACATGGTTTTCAAAACTTTCTGCAATCCTTCTAAATCGAATGGATCTTTCGATTGTTTTTTCTTGGGGTCTTCTTTAAAAGTAACCTTTTTGGATTTTCATTTTTCTATCGCATTTTTCTTTTCTAGAGAAATAATATGTTTCTCTACTACTATTTCTTTCTTCATATTGTCAGCTAAAGTTGTTTTGTTAGCCCTATCAACGAAGATTGCTATATTTGATGGTAAAGCAGAGATATACCATTCACTTCGCACTTCTTCGCTAGGCTTGGAAGCAGTAGGAATTTTATTTAACAGTTTATTGAAACGTGAATTAAAATCCTTGATAGGCTCTTTTGACTCAGCTCTAATATTAGACAAGTCATTGATTAGTGTCGTTGTAGACCTGTCATCACCAAACTTAGTCAAAAATTGATCTTGAAAGATATCCCAACTAGTAATAGATCCATACGGTAACGAGAAATACCATGATCCGGCTGCTCCTTGTAAAGTATAGGGAAAAAGTCGGACAACAGCATCTTCATTAGTAACTCCATTGAGATTTATGGAAAACATAAAATTATTTATATGCTCTTCCGCTAGCATGTCTGCTTCAGGATTAAACTTAGGCAGCCATTTTTCAGGATGGGCCAGTATTTGACTCAAGGGTGCAGGCATTAAAACTGCCCCTGGGTTATTCCATGGAGAGGCCATCGCTAAACTACCAACAGAGCAAAGTGTAGAAGACGATCCCTGCGGTTGAGAAGATGAGGATATTACGATTCCAGATTTTTGAGAAGGAGATGTGGAAGTTCCAGTAGACTGACGGACAATAGTCTGAAGTGGAGGGGTGGATGGTTGACTTCGCGGTGAAGAGGTTGAGATGGATGATGATGATGAAAGAGTCTTACTATCAGACCCTTTAGGTGATTTCCTTGCTCTCTTCCTTGTAGGTAGAGGTAACTCAGTTCGCTGAATGCCAAGCTTTTCGCTCTGTAATCTAGTAAGAGGATGAGCAGGATTATATTGTGAAGTCACACTGCCTTGAGATTTATCAGATCTTTGAGGTGATATTGAAAATCGCTGAAGTTTATGAATCAAAGATTCAACTTCAAGAGGTTCAATAGCAAATTCTTCTGAAAAGTCAGGGTTTGTGGCAGTGGCTATTGTTCTTTCGACTTCTGGCTCTAGATTTAAAAATTATATGTGCAATGGATAATTCAGAGGAGATGGTGAGGGCGATTTACTCTCAGAATGGTATTTATATTTTGACTTACTTGCCATTCATAGTTCGGGGCCCTCCTTCTAGCGCCAAATATGTTGAAGCCCCGAAAATCGGGTCTACAACAAGGGGGATACCCACCCGGTCCGGACCTTGGTTAGCAGCTCCTTTTCCGTTTGGTGTAGTGGGTCCGACTGGGGATATTGGGACCAATTTCCCAATATGTGTGTGTGTGTGTTGAGAATTGATATTTCATTTCTAAAAATTCTTAAGTGAAATGCTTTTATTCTAGTTCTAATCTAATAACATGCAAATTGTATTCTAATTAAACAGAAATATCTAATTCTAAACTAACTCGAGATGTAATCTTTTCATTATGTGATCTAAAATGATTTCAAATAACAATTGGTAATAAATATCATTCAACTGTTACAAGAAAAGAATTCGATAAAGATGAACCACTTCGTATAAAAAGTTAGACGAAATAGTTGTGAAAAACATATCACATAATAAGCTACTCATATATTAAGCATAAATAAATAGCTATCACCGTACAAAAGTGCCAAATGATAACTCAAGCATTCAAGCATCAATATATAAATAACTGAACATAAATATCACTTTAACACAAAGGTAGAAATAGTTAAGAGATAAAAGTACCATTTATAACTAGTTCTACTCATGAGCTTCAAGCAATAATGACTTATCTCTTCTTAATCCAACATCCACTAAGAGTACAAAAGTGCAACATCAGTAGTAGATATTAAACGCAGATATCAATAAATCCTACTCCATTCATTCATCAAAACCTCCTCTGAGGGTGCAAAAGTGCATGTTATGAGGACAAGTTTTTGACAAATTTTAGGACCCTTCTCTAAATGCATGAGAAGGGTTTAAATACTACTAACTAAATCTAAAAATAATTTATTACAAAAATGTAGGATACGGTTTAAATGACCATCCTCTTTTTAGGCAAAAAAATAAAGCAAAACTAATACTAAATCTAAAATTAAAACTTAACAACTAACTACTTGTGAATCTATTCTTTGGAATTGCAAGCGTTCAGCATTGATTTGAGAAGAATAGGCTGGCCGACTTCAGACTTTAACTGTCCTGTGAAAACGGAATCAGAAAGAGCTGGTGCCATCTTCTCGGCAGAATTGATGATACACTTGAGATTCATGCACTGGCTGTGTGGTTTTACCAGACATGCCTAGTAAGAATCCCAATTTACCTTTGTTAATCTTTTAATCGATTCTGCCTTTTCTTGGGCTTTTTGTTTCCAGTCTGTCTGCAGTTGCTGTGCTTTTGGTAGGTACCCTGAGTAGTTTCAGAGATCAGATTTTCCTTGTGTAAATTTTCATTTATACAATCAATAATATTGCTGGCTGCTGTAGCTGCTTCTTCTGCCGCTTTCTCTGCTTTCTTGATTTGTGCATCCCATTTATTAAAAAGTATTTCTTTGTGATTTTCATTGATTATAGGTGCACCTTTTCTTTTCCCCTCCTCTGTTTCTTGCCAAGCCAAATAGTCAGTAACTCTTTTATCAGTTAAATCATAATCATGTCGTAATTCTACGACATGATTAGTGATTTTATCACTTTCTTCACAATAAGAGTTCCATTGTGATATTCTTTGGCATAATATTTCCTGTTGTTGCAGTAGTTGATCATTTAAGGAAATATAGTCTGTGATAAATTCTGTGAGCTTGGGATCATCTTTGTGCATCTCTTGCATAACCTGTAGTTGTTTCTCTTTTTCAGCCAAACTGTTCTGATATCCAATCTGCATTTGTTGAAAATCTAGTTGTAATTTTTCAAGTTGTTTATGTGCTTCATTGTTAGAATTGGCTTGTTGCAGCTGTTGTTGCAAGACCTGTACTTGATTTTCCTTCTCATTCATTAATTTTCGTACCTCAGATGCTTTATCAATGGCTATAGATGCATAAGCTCCTGTGATCTGAGATAATTTAGTGAGATTTTCAGTTGGATCAGTAGTAGGATCTTGCCATAAGACATCTAATTGTTCTGCATCATGAAAGAGCACATTTTCTAATTTTATTTTCTTCCTTTGTCTTCTTACCACTGCCTTGTGTTGTGGACTATAGAATACATCAAGAGGAGGAATTTCCTCTATTTTGAGCATGAGTTCAGAGGATGGGGTAATGGGAATATGTTCTGTTTCTGAGACATTGGTAGTTATTCCTGTGACTATATTTTTTGTTGTCTGTACATTACTCACAGGTGTCTGTGTGTTTTGTCCTTCAAAATTAATCAAATCATTGAATGTTTCCCATTCCTTATCCAATTCATTTCTGACTGATGGTTGTTGTACAATGAGAGGGGGAAGATTTAACTAAGGAGAGGTTGAAACCTGTTGCTGTGAAAATTCCTTTGACTGAGCAGTATCTCTTACTGACCCTTCACTTTTAGAGTGTTCAGAGGTTTCTCTTCCGGACTTTGACTTAGACCTGTTTGTACCTGAACTTCTACTGAGACTGATACTAATAGTTGGTTCCCTTACGGGTTCCAAGCATAATTTATCCAAAGGGATAGTAGTTAACCTCCTTTCTCTGTATATTTTGAATTCTTGAAACTCTGCTGGAGGAAACCGTATTTGAAACGAATGTAGAATTTCTTTAAGTGTGCCTTTTTCTTGGAACATGTCATCAAAAAGATCTTCTTCTTTATAAAACACTCTTATCTTGACTGCAGTAGTGAAATTTTTAACAATATCATAGGGGTCGAATGGTCTTCTTGGAAACTTGAACAAACGTAAACATGTAATGTTGTTTACTTCTTTAAATTCATGACCAACATCAAATAATGAAAATGCCCCACAGGCCACAAGAAATTGCGGCCAGATAGCCTTCTTCTTGTCCTTCAAATTTTTAGTCAAACCTCCTTCTCCGCAGGTTTGATAAGAAATTTCTCGGGCTATGAGTTTATCAGGAACATACAAAGGTAAAACATGAGGAGAAGCAAAACTTCCAAAAACCCTAACATATGTAAAAAATTCTTCTCCAAACCATCTCGCAACAAGTAGTATGTCTACCTCTGCTTCAGGAGAAAACCTTGGAGTGTCTTTATCATATAACATTCTATACAAGGGTAACATAATTCCATGGAAAATCTTGTAAAAATAGGGAATGAACTTTGAATCCCACAATTCTTTGTGATAAACATGAATGGGTAGGGGATCTTGAGTTGTCCATTTCCAATCCATTAAAGGAAACTTAGAAACATAACATATTGAATCCATCACATAAGCAGATAAGTAAAAAGGAGGATAAATCCTCTGAGAAACAGTTCTTTTAGACCGATAATTCAAAATAGCCGTGGCTAAGTTGTTAGATAATATCTTATCCAAATCCACAATAGTAGCATTAACAGCAGCATTCAATAATGGTAGCCATTCAGATGAAAAATTATTAATGTCTGGCTTCCAAAAAGCCGACAGAGCATAGCAGCAACAAAGTAATACAGAGAAGTGAGAGAACCAGTACTATACATACCGTGTTTATCTTTCTTCAATGGTTCGTCTCTCCTTGACCAGTCCTTGGTGCATTCTGCCAAGTTTTCATTTTCTTTGGCAAACTTCTCCATGAACTGTTTGTTATAAGTTGCCTGTGGCTCCGGCAAATGATACATGAGTCTCAAATATTGTGGAGTAAATGAGCCAATGAGCTATTGACCCTGAGTCTTAAACTGTCTGTTTGTAATATCAGTACTGTCGAGTACCCATTTAACCATGTCTGTGTATGGAAGAATTCTAGGTCTCGCTGCTATTTGGTGCAAGAATGAACAAGCTAACTCTGTAATGGATGCATCAGAAGACCCATGCAAGCTTTTAGTAGTTGTAACCTCCATTACTCTGGGGTTCTCTTCCTCAAGTAGATTATACATGCCCTCCCAAGTAGTGATACCAGCGTCTTTGTTACAGGCAGTGTCTATATATAAGGGCGTCATCTCTTTATCTTCAAAACTTAGAGCCTTGTCTTTCTTTCCCATAATACCCTGAATACTGCTTTGTATAGTTCTCAGTTATTTGCTCCTGCAGTTTACGAATTAAGTGAGAATAATGATAGAAAAAAGGTGACGGGAAGGTTTTAAATGTTGAAGACATATAAAATATACCACCTTATGTGAAATAACTCTTTGATCAGAACGAAACCATTTTTCATTAATGAGTGACAACCAATTCATTGATTACCATTAAAGCACATAACGAGGTCTCGATTTATGAAAATATTTTTTTCATATAATGAGCCTTTAAAGATCTGCAATAAGGCGATCTGCGATTTGCTTCGCAATATCGCAAAATTGCAATATCGCAGATCACAATTTGGTGGATTTGCAATATCATAATAGCGCAATATCGTAACATCGCGAAATCGCTATATCGCAATATCGGAAAATCGCAAGACATAACATATGACAAACATCCGTTCATGTATTTTTATGCGAAACGTGATTTGCGATATATGTTATCGCACATCGGTGATTTGAGGTTTTTCAGCGTAAGATATGACATACGAAGCATGCGATGCGATGAATGTTCTTTTAGTGCGTAGTTTCGCATCGCGATCTCGCAATTTTTAGTGTTCCGCTTATAAAGAGGCATTCATTACCTTTTTGCGATGTGATATTCCTTAAAGAATGATTTTATTCTATGCTATCATAAAAATTAGGTTTATTAGATTTTTCAAGGAATATTTTCCTAAGTTTATGATAGTAAGTTTTATTGAAAAAAGGAAAAAACAAACACTAAAAAGAAAATATTTTTTAAATTTTTTGAATAAGGGTCCCCACTTATTTAGTATTAGTGATAATACTAAATAAGAAGGGGGGTTGTTGCTGGCCACAACACACTGCTTGAACCTTA